>CM039502.1:22463255-22589869 GCA_022432975.1 Begonia masoniana
GACCCCCGACTCTAGGGGAATAAGGGTGTCCAACTGCAGGATGTGCTTCTTCATTTAGGGGGTTGAGACTCAGTGACAACCTCTGTAAAGAAAAAAAATGTACATGATTTAAGAATTCATATGCACAACAGGCATACATTTACGAAACTTGCTGAGCTTTAGCTCATGTGTGTCTGTAAGTGTAGGTGATCTTGACTAGGTGAGGAAGAGATCGCTCCACAGAGGAGTGATGACAGTTGACGGAGGATGGCTCGCGGGGGCTGTGTGGCGCAGTTCGATGCTTAACGACCCGTGGGGAGGGTCCGTATGTATGTTTGGATTGGATGGTAGTATAAATGGTATAGTTCAAATATTAGGCGTTGGATCTAGACTAGGTTGATAGGTTTATGTTTGAAAATTTTAAACGTTTTGGAAACTGGTTTTGTAATGTTTGGTAATAGGGCTGTTCGGTTTTTTAAACCTATCCATGCAGTCGTTTTATGAAATATATTGCGTTTTTTAAATGTGTTTCGAGTGCGGTTTTGAATGAGGGTAGGAGGAGGTTACGAGTTATCTGGGGTTTTCTGTAAAATTGTTCTTGTGAAGAGATGTATATTTAGTGAAATAAGTGTTCAAGGTTAGGTTGCAGGGGAAAAAGAAGACGGGAAGAAGGAAAAGAGGAGCGGCATAGTCTCGGAAATCCAGAGGACTTGGAGATCGATCGCCTGTGGGCGGCGCGAGAAAAAGACACGCCCAGGGAAAAAAAGCCACTGGTGAACGAAATCCAAAAACTTGCTCAAAGATTTGTGCTTTGACTAACTCATCCGAATAAACTTTCTGACATAATGCTAAAGTTCCTCACATTTTACTTCATAATCTTTCTGAATAAATTCCATAAATTCTTTTGCTTTATATTGTCGAACCACAGTTGAGAAAAACCAATCCAAAAATATATTTTTAAACTGCTCCCACCTATGTGGCTCCCTCTTGAAGTCTCCCACCTGATTCCACCATATTTATCAGCTCTTAATTTCAATTGATTATTTTCCATCCTTGTTTTTAATTCCTTGTAAACTCCTACCATACTGAATTTCTTTTTGATTTGATCAAACCATCCTTTTTTGAATTATTTTCACCTCAAAATACCAGTGGCTTGCATTTTCTAAATTTGCCAGTATTTGCATCTATGTAGGCTCAACTCTCCCAACCACTAGAGCCTGCCCACAACCCTGGCTACTGATCTTGCCAAGTTCCTTACAGCCTAAAGCATATTTGTGATCTCGGCTCCATGACCTCGATCATCCAGAGATGACTCACCTTGTACCGTTATACATCACAGATAATATGTAACACCCGAGATACGACTAGGTAATTTTCCTAACTGTATTAACGGTCATGAATATTTAATCTTCGCGGTTTAGAATTTTATGACAAGTTTAATTAATTACATGTGGGTTTTAAACTAGGTTGAATGGCAATATTGTAATATTGGAAGTCGAGATCAGTATATAAAGAAAAAGGAAAAGTTTTAAATTTCACTCAAGCCACTGTAGCCGACATCTTCTACTCTCGGCGATTTCTCTTTCCCCGAGCTCGCACCCCGCCTGCCAGCAATCTCCCTTCGACGACCGGTTTTCCCCGCCATTTCCTGGATACTCTACGCCCGAGGTATGAGTTTGTCAATGTAGTTATCTGTTAGTTGGTTAGCCCTGCCTTCTGCTTGGCATTGTAGTTTTGGACTTTTCCAATGGCCGACTAATAATAAGGATATCTAAAATCTGAGAGTTGTAGTGTTATTTCCCGAATCGATTCTGGACATTTTAGATTAATCAATAGTCGAATCTGTCGGTCTTGTTTTTGGGATTTCAGACTACACTGAGTATTAGACTAAGGAAACTCGGGAATGACTTTAACTAATAGATCCTAGGATGATTTATGAGTAGAGTTTTAGAACTTTGATTTAACTACTGTAATGCACATGTTTTAGGTGAAGAAGTTGAAGAGAAAAGGTTCAGATTGCTAAAGAGACCAGGTAAGTGGATATATTAGGATTTCTGGCCACTAGGGCCCTACACCATAAGGATACTAGGAGAAAAATTGTTGAAATGTTTAACTGATGATTTTGACTAGTAGTTTTCCATGATATGAAGTATTTGAGCAGGAAGATGTTAAGTTACCTGATGTTCTACTCGTTCATACAGTATGATATTCCTCTGTGAAAATTCGTGTCCATGCATTATGTGCTCGTTCATGATTAAGTTAAGAATATGAAAAGAAAAACAAATGTAAGCATGATTAAGCGAGGAACGGGGAAAATGACTATGACATGTTCACAAGGCTTATGTATGGCTCGCGAATTCTTCCACTGGTGGAGGCCGAGTTGATGATAAGCTATAACACCCCGATTCCCTGAACCCGGTTTGTTACTCAAAACCTCGAATATTACTAAGAAACACTTGGGCCAAATATAAAACCTCGTTGAAAATTTCAGAATCTGTAATTTGACAAAACACGAATACTTGCAGCGGAAATCGTTTAAACAAAAGTAAAATTAAACAAAGCCATGTTAAAATAATCGTTGGCAATATTAAGAATCAATCAGTTGAGAAGCAAAGGTTTAACTCGTAAAAAAAATTTAAAGATTTCAAAAGTCAATTCCATCGACCGCCGAACAAAGTCAATAAAAGGGAAAGGCTACTCGAAGACATCCACCGGTGACTAAACGACAAAGCACAAGATTTGTCATCCGGTCACTAAACGACAAAACACAAAATTTGTCATCCGGTCCCTAAACGACAAAACATAAAATTTGTCATCCGGTCACTAAACGACAAAACATAAAATTTGTCATCCGGTCACTAAGCGACAAAATATATCCTTCATCTACCATTGACGTCAGCTGGATGATCTCTCTCATCCGATCGACTTTACCCTACATCTACCGGTGACGTCAGCCGGATGATCCCTCTCATCCGGGCACTAGACGACAAACAAAACACCTATATCATCCGACAAACAAAACACTCGACATCATCCGGTAGGAAAGAAACACAACACTATCCACAGAAAAGAAATTTACTTACTTCCCAAAGACCATTCAGGAACGACTCAAGCCATAGCATTAATCAAATCCGATAAAAACCAACGTTTGAACTCAACAGACTGCTAAAATCAGTAAATTTCAAAACGTATTCAAAATGCTAAAATTCCTACTGTCATGAGAACTCAACATACTCAGACTGAATCCTTGACTACTAGTCCTCCACACTGACAGACATCAGTTAAACCGCCCCGTCAGCTGCCAGAACATTGAACAAGTGTACTCCTCCAACCCGACTAGTCCTCAGTGAACTCAGTAAACACACCTGCTGTCACTTCTTCACCTACATCACAAAACTCATCTATTAGCCTAATGCTAAGTAAGTAATGCAAAATGAAATGAATTACTGAAACATAAACTCCTAATCATGCAATTTCTACTTTCTCCTCTCAGTTGCTCATTCATCGTTTCTAATTCAGATCCCCCTGTGAAATTAGGAGTCAGATCAACTCTCTCAAAGTATGTATCCACTGACTCATTAAGGGGCGGATTAATTCCCTTAACAGTAAATCTGATTCACATGTTCAGATCCCCCTGTGAAATTGGAAGTTGGATCAGCTCTTCCAAAGTATATATCCACTGTCTCATTAAGGGGCGGATTAATTCCCTTAACAGTAAATCTGATTCACTTTGCTGTTTCATCACATTCAATCCTCTCCATACCAATGTGTATTCCAATTCATTTTCGTATACATTTTGAAAACATGATGCATGGCATACAAACATATCCAAGTAAATACAAACCTAATGTTTTGTGATGTAGGCCCGAAGGCACAAGCAAACATTACTTACTTGGATCTCCTGGAATTGTCTGGGTAGCTAACCATTTCGGGTATTGCTCAACCTAAAACCGTAGACAGAGCATATATTAAATTTCCTCTAATCTTCATTCTAGACCACTATAAATCTAAGGGAAACTCTAGTCATTGTGCATTCTCGATTTCGACTTAAACCGAACTAACCCTTCACTTACTGTATTCTCCAAAACCTCAATATCATCCCTCCCACCAACAATAGATACAATGTAGCTAGAAATAGAGGCAAAACTCACCAAGTTCGGAAGAAGTCGCTGGAGAAAGTCGAGGGGGGGTCTCCTATCGTGCTCTGCTAGGCTGAGGAGCTGAGAATGGGGAGGAAATGGAATAAAACAGTGGCGGCTACTTCAATAATAGTTTCCTTAAATACGTTATCCACCCTTAGATTTCTAATTACCCTTATACCCTTGCCTAGTCATCCACTAACCCTACATTTAATATTGTCATTAGTTTTAAAAAGAATAGAGAAACGGTTTAATAGGACCGGGTATTACATAAGCATGGCTCGTGAATTCTCCCACTGGTGGAGGCCTAGATAATGATAAGTATGGCTCGTGAATTCTCCCACTGGTGGAGGCCGAGATAATAATAAGTATGGCTCTTGAATTCTCCCACTGGTGGAGGCCGAGATAATGATAAGTATGGTTCGTGAATTCTCCCACTGGTGGAGGCCGAGATGATGATAAGTATGGCTCGCAAATTCTCTCACTGGTGGAGGCCGAGCTAGTCGTTACTATGATTGCCCGGTTGGCAATGATCATGTGCCCTATCTTTCTCCCTCGTTCCCTCCCTTAATACATGCTATGTAAATGATGAAAATGAGCATGAATGAAGAAAGATTTACGAACTCATGTTTCTTTAATTTGTTCATTCATGTATGTCTGCCACCATGCATTCCTTACTAAGCATTAGGCTTATAGTTAAACTTATGTTGTAGGCGAAGAGACTACAGGTGAAGATACTAATTTCAAAGAGGATATTTAAAGCTGGTTGCTGGAGGATGCTCAATGTGACAGTGCAGGACTGGAGAGGCGATTATGACCCTTGGTTATTGCTTCCTTATGTCAGTAAGAATACAAGAACTGAAATTATGTAGGATAGTATTAGTATTGTCTGAGTCAACTTCTGAGTCTGGAATTAATTTTAAGGGATTATCGAACGGTCGGTTTTGCTTAAGTCTTCCGCTACGTTTATTCTGAACGAGTCTCTAATTTTCTATACGTATGAATGTTAAGTCATTGAAATTTGACGTCTGTGAAGATTAAGTCTATCGGATGTTGTCGAGTGTTTTAGTCATCCGGTGATGTCGAGTGTTTTGCTCGTCGGATGATAAGGGTTAAGTCGTTTGTCGCATAGTCACCGGATGATGCGGGTATTTACAATACCGGGCGATGTGAGTGTTATTTTGTCGTCTAGCGCCCGGTGGATGAAGTGTATTTTCTTCACCGGATGATGTGAGTGTTTTCTTGTCGTTTAGTGACCGGATGATGTGAGAGTTGAAGTGTGTTAGTTGCCGGATGATGAAAGTATGGTTTGTCGTCTAGTGACCGGTGGAGGAAGTGTAGTTATTCACCGGATGATGTAGACGATGTTTGTCGTTTAGTGGCCGAATGTGATTTAATAAGTCATGCGCAATGCACGTGCTCACCGGATGATGTTTCTTATCTAGTGAGATTTTAATGAGTCACGTGTTTGACTCGTGTTCACCGGTGGATGTCCACTACTGGGCGATGTTTTAATTGAACATGTGAAACCCACGTGCCTACCGGAAGATATCTTCTATTAGGCGATGATAAGTGAGTCTCGTAGAGTACACGTGATAAATCGGATGGGGTACACCCTGCCAGCCGATGCATGCAAATCCATGCAAACCCGAGTAGAATCAGGTTAGGTGATTTAAGGGCATTTCTTCCCTATCCGATTATGCTTTGGAACCGACGATCGAGTTTAATCGACTGATTCTGTCGATGAATGAATTATTAGAAATATGAAGGAGTCAAGTTCATGTTCTGATTTTTAAAAAAATAAGAAGAGAGGAATACTAATAATGAACAGGTGTAGAATTTAAGAAGTAAATGATTACGATTGTCATGTTTACGTGGCAATCCCATCAGGGTCGTTACAATTATGGTATCAGAGCAAAACCGGGTTGTAAAACCGATTCTGCAGACTGCCTTCCAGCACTGACTATCACATGAGCACACTTCAGCGACTGTAAGTATTTATGATTTCAGTATATGTCATTAAGTTAAGATATATTTGTAATGATTTGTCTAGGAATCCCAAAATGGTTAGAGGTCAACAGAGAGAGACCAATGAGGATAGCAATGCTATCGCTCAGTTGACTGAGTTGGTCATGCGCCAATCTCACCAGATAGAACGACTGATGACTGCTAGAGAGGAACAAGGCAACTCCAGCACTAATGCAACTCATGATCATGGGGGTGAGCGTTTTCACCGGCTTCGACCCCCGGTGTTTAATGGATATGTTTCAGATCCTATTCATGCTGAGGAGTAGATTCGAAAAATAGAAGACATGTTTAAGTATGCAAAGGTTGATGAAGGGGATAAGGTCACCTATGCTGTCTTTCATTTGGAGTTAAGTGCGAGGCATTGGTGGGATTCGATCCAGAACACCGCTAATGCCGAAGCTATGACCTGGGAGATGTTCAAGACTGCCTTCTTTGACAAGTACTTCAATAGGACTGTTTGGGCCAACAAGAAGAAGGAGTTCATGAATCTACGACAAACTGGCTCTGTGACGGATTACATATGCAAGTTTGATGCTTTATCACGGTTTGCTCCCCGTATGATTGAGGATGAGGAGGACAAGATTTACCAATTTGTTCAAGTACTGAAGCCAAGTCTGTACATGAAAGTGAAGACTGCTGGGATACACAATGTACCTTATGGTGAAGTGACGGCTAAGGCCTTGGAGCTAGAAGAGGCAGAAATGACAGCATATGCACAGCGCGAGCAGCCAAGGAAACCCACGAAGGACACTCAGCCGCCACCACGTCAGAACAAAGGTTGGCAGCCGCAACAGAACAGGAGACCACAGCAACAACAACAAGGAATAAAGAGACCCTTCAATTCAAATGATGACCAGGGAAAAGGAAAGAGACCTCTGGCACCCCTATGCCCCACTTGCCAGAAGAACCATCTTGGTGAGTGCAAGTTGCTTTCTGGCCGCTGTTTCAGGTGTGATAAGGCTGGACACCTAGTCAGAGACTGCCCCATGCCACCAGACCCGAACCGTGCAAGAGTAGTACCCAGAGATTATGCCATGTTGGAAGATGAGGATACAGTGCCGCATACAGTCATAACAGGTACCATTATGATCTGTGGTTTTGCTGCTTACACGCTTATAGATACAGGAGCCACACACTCGTTTATATCAACCTTGTTTGTATACAATCATAACATAGGATCTTTACCAGCTGAAAGGTCGTTTAGTGTTATGTTACCGTCAGGGAAATCACTACATTCTGAACAGATTGTTAAAGGTGATGTTGTGTCCTTAGGAAGTAAGAAACTGTATGTAGAACTGATTGTAATTGACATGAAAGGGTATGAGGTGATATTAGGAATGGATTGGTTATTTAGGCATTATGCCACAATAAGTTGTAGATCTGGAATGGTTGATTTTTGACCCCCAAATGGTGATCATTATTCCTTCCAAGCTATTCCTAAGATAAGTAAAATACCGATTATATCCTCACTAGAAATTTACCGGTTACTGAAAAATGGTTGTGAGAGTTACTTAGCTAGCATAATGGATGTACGGGTGAAGAATAAGATAGAGTTACAAGATATCCCCATAGTCAGAGAGTTCCCTGAGGCATTTCTAGATGACTTGCCAGGATTACCACCTAATAGAGAAGTAGAGTTTGTAATTGATACATATCCCGAGGCATTACCGGTATCTAAGAACCCTTACCGTATGGCGCCTGTAGAACTAAAGGAGTTAAAGGTCCAACTATAGGAATTAGTAGACAAAGGGTTTATACGCCCTAGTAGTTCCCCTTGGGGTGCACCTGTCTTGTTTGTTAAGAAGAAGGATGGTTCCCTTAGAATGTGCATAGACTACAGGGAACTAAATAAGTTGACAATTAAGAATAAGTACCCCTTACCTCGGATTGATGATTTGTTTGACCAATTGCAATGAGCTAAGGTGTTTTCGAAAATAGATTTACGTTCGGGTTATTACCAACTGAAGGTTAAGGAAGGAGATATAACAAAGACAGCCTTCAGAACCCGTTATGGACACTATGAATTCTTGGTCATGTCATTTGGACTGACCAATGCACCTGCAGCCTTTATGGACTTAATGAATCGAGTGTTTCGAGAGTACTTGGACAAATTTGTAATTGTGTTTATAGATGATATCCTGATTTACTCACGGACTGAAGCTGACCATGCAGAACATTTAAGAGTAGTTTTGACAATATTGAAGGAGCACCAGCTTTATGCCAAATTGTCTAAGTGTGAATTTTGGTTGGACAAGGTCAATTTTCTTGGACATGTAGTTTCTGCTAATGGAATATCAGTGGACCCGATTAAAATTCAGGCAGTAGAGGATTGGCCACAACAAAAGAATGCCAGTGAAGTCTGCAGTTTTCTTGGATTGGCAGGCTATTACAGAAAGTTCATCAAAGGATTCTCTCTGATAGCTAAGCCCCTGACGAATTTGACAAAGAAGGACAATAAATATTCTTGGACCGAAGCTTGTGAGAATAGCTTCCAGACATTGAAGATGAAGTTAACAACAGCCCCAGTATTGACCCTTCCAACAGAAGAAGGAAAGTTTAGCGTATACTGCGATGCATCTAAAGTTAGGTTGGGCTTGTGTTTTGATGCAAGAAGGTAAAGTTGTAGCATATGCCTCTAGGCAGTTAAAGAGTTACGAACAGAACTACCCCACCCATGATTTAGAATTAGCCGCTGTCGTTTTTACTTTAAAGATATGGAGGCACTACTTGTATGGACAGCAGTGTGAGGTGTTTTCTGACCATAAAAGTCTGAAGTACCTCTTTACACAAAAGGAATTGAATATGAGGCAGAGGCGTTGGTTGGAATTTGTTAAGGATTACGACTTTGAGATCAAGTATCACCCGGGTAAGGCTAACTCTGTAGCTGACGCATTGAGCAGGATGTCAACAACAATGCAACCCGCCGTATCAACTATGTCTATACCTTTGAGGACAGAGATTCAGAAATTGGAGTTGGAGATAGTTCCAGAGTTGTCAGCTTTGCTCGCAAATTTGACCATTCAACCGACGGTTCTGGAAAAGATCAAAGAAGCACAACAGAAGAACTCAGAGGAGAATAACAGTATGATAAACAAGGTGAAGGACACCACCTCCGAGTTTAGTCTTTCCAAGGAGGGGACCCTGAGGTTTAGAAATAGATGGTATCTCCCTAATGATGAAGGATTACGTAAGCTAATCTTGGCTGAGGCGCACTCGTCTCCCTTTTCTATGCATCCTAAAAGCACCAAGATGTATCGAGACCTGAAGTTACTCTATTGGTGGCCAAACTTAAAGAGAGATGTTGCTAAGTATGTAGAGTCATGTTTGGTTTGCCAACAGGTTAAAGCCGAGCACCAACGTCCAGGAGGTACCCTTCAACCTCTGCCTATCCCCGAGTGGAAGTGGAAACACATAGCTATGGATTTCGTTGTAGGATTACCTAAGACAACTAAAGAACATGATAGTATTTGGGTTGTGATTGATAGACTGACGAAATCGGCCCATTTCTTACCAGTAGGGACAACCTACTCGATGGACCAACTTGCTGATCTTTATGTACAAGAAGTTATTAGGTTGCATGGGATTCCTGCATCTATTGTCTCTGATCGTGATCCTAGATTCACCTCTAGGTTTTGGCAAAGCTTGCAGGGCACATTAGGTACAAAGTTATCCTTCAGCACTGCTTTTCACCCACAGACAGATGGGCAATCAGAGAGGACTATTCAGATACTTGAGGATATGTTGAGAGCATGTGTGTTGGACTTTCAGACGACTTGGAGCAGACATCTACCTTTGGTTGAATTTTCTTACAACAATAGTTACCAGTCCACTATATGTATGGCACCTTATGAGGCGTTGTATGGTAGGAAATGTAGATCACCTCTGTATTGGGATGAGGTTGGTGAAGCAAAACTTCTTGGACCCGATATTCTGCAGCAGATGTCGGATAAGATTTCTGTTATCAGAAAAAGGATGATGGCTGCGCAAAGCCGACAGAAGAGTTATGCTGATCGAAGGAGAAGGGATCTTGAGTTTGCAGTCAGAGATGAAGTGTTCTTAAAGATTTCACCATTTAAAGGAGTCCTAAGATTTGGCAAGAAAGGAAAGCTCACTCCACGGTTTATTGGACCTTTCCCTGTCTTGGCTAGAATTGGTGGTACAGCTTACAGACTGCAATTGCCTCCATCATTGGATAAAGTTCATAATGTCTTCCATGTGTCAATGCTAAGGAAATGCATACGAGATCCGACACAAGTTATTCAACCAACAGACATTGAATTGGAGCCGACACTGGCTTATGAAGAGAAACCGGTACAAATATTGGAATATGCAGTTAAGACTCTGAGGAATAAAGAAATTCCATTGGTGAAAGTTTTATGGACAAACCACGACATCGAAGAAGCCACATGGGAGCGACAGCTAGACATGCTAGACAAATATCCGGAGTTATTTGTTTGAGCAATTTTCGAGGACGAAAATTTTGTTTAAGGAGGGGTGGATGTAACACCCGAGATACGACTAGGTAATTTTCCTAACTGTATTAATGGTCATGAATATTTAATCTTCGCGGTTTAGAATTTTATGACAAGTTTAATTAATTACATGTGGGTTTTAAACTAGTTTGAGTGGCAATATTGTAATATTGGAAGTCGAGATCAGTATATAAAGAAAAAGGAAAAGTTTTAAATTTGACTCAAGCCACTGTAGCCGACATCTTCTACTCTCTGCGATTTCTCTTTCCCCGAGCTCGCACCCCGCCTGCCAGCAATCTCCCTTCGACGACCGGTTTTCCCCGCCATTTCCTGGATACTCTACGCCCGAGGTATGAGTTTGTCAATGTAGTTATCTGTTAGTTGGTTAGCCCTGCCTTCTGCTTGGCATTGTAGTTTTGGACTTTTCCAATGGCCGACTAATAATAAGAATATCTAAAATCTGAGAGTTGTAGTGTTATTTCCCGAATCGATTCTGGACATTTTAGATTAATCAATAGTCGAATCTGTCGGTCTTGTTTTTGGGATTTCAGACTACACTGAGTATTAGACTAAGGAAACTCGGGAATGACTTTAACTAATAGATCCTAGGATGATTTATGAGTAGAGTTTTAGGACTTTGATTTAACTACTGTAATGCACATGTTTTAGGTGAAGAAGTTGAAGAGAAAAGGTTCAGATTGCTAAGGAGACCAGGTAAGTGGATGTATTAGGATTTCTGGCCACTAGGGCCCTACACCATAAGGATACTAGGAGAAAAATTGTTGAAATGTTTAACTGATGATTTTGACTAGTAGTTTGCCATGATATGAAGTATTTGAGCAGGAAGATGTTAAGTTACCTGATGTTCTACTCGTTCATACAGTATGATATTCCTCTGTGAAAATTCGTGTCCATGCATTATGTGCTCGTTCATGATTAAGTTAAGAATATGAAAAGAAAAACAAATGTAAGCATGATTAAGCGAGGAACGGGGGAAATGACTATGACATGTTCACAAGGCTTATGTATGGCTCGCGAATTCTCCCACTGGTGGAGGCCGAGTTGATGATAAGCATGGCTCGTGAATTCTCCCACTGGTGGAGGCCGAGATAATGATAAGTATGGCTCGTGAATTCTCCCACTGGTGGAGGCCGAGATAATGATAAGTATGGCTCGTGAATTCTCCCACTGGTGGAGGCCGAGATGATGATAAGTATGGCTCGCGAATTCTCTCACTGGTGGAGGCCGAGCTAGTCGTTACTATGATTGCCCGGTTGGCAATGATCATGTGCCCTGTCTTTCTCCCTTGTTCCCTCCCTTAATACATGCTATGTAAATGATGAAAATGAGCATGAATGAAGAAAGATTTACGAACTCATGTTTCTTTAATTTGTTCATTCATGTATGCCTGTCACCATGCATTCCTTACTAAGCATTAGGCTTATAGTTAAACCTTATGTTGTAGGCGAAGAGACTACAGGTGAAGATACTAATTTCAAAGTGGATATTTAAAGCTGGTTGCTGGAGGATGCTCAATGTGACAGTGCAGGACTGGAGAGGCGATTATGACCCTTGGTTATTGCTTCCTTATGTTAGTAAGAATACAAGAACTGGAATTATGTAGGATAGTGTTAGTATTGTCTGAGTTAACTTTTGAGTCTGGAATTAATTTTAAGGGATTATCGAACGGTCTGTTTTTCTTAAGTCTTCCGCTACGTTTATTCTGAACGAGTCTCTAATTTTCTATACGTATGAATGTTAAGTCATTGAAATTGAAGTCTGTGAAGATTAAGTCTATCGGATGTTGTCGAGTGTTTTAGTCATCCAGGTGATGTCGAGTGTTTTGCTCGCCGGATGATAAGGGTTAAGTCGTTTGTCGCATAGTCACCGGATGATGCGGGTATTTACAATACCGGGCGATGTGAGTGTTATTTTGTCGTCTAGCGCCCGGTGGATGAAGTGTATTTTCTTCACCGGATGATGTGAGTGTTTTCTTGTCGTTTAGTGACCGGATGATGTGAGAGTTGAAGTGTGTTAGTTGCCGGATGATGAAAGTATGATTTGTCGTCTAGTGACCGGTGGAGGAAGTGTAGTTATTCACCGGATGATGTAGACGATGTTTGTCGTTTAGTGGCCGAATGTGATTTAATAAGTCATGCGCAATGCACGTGCTCACCGGATGATGTTTCTTATCTAGTGAGATTTTAATGAGTCACGTGTTTGACTCGTGTTCACCGGTGGATGTCCACTACTGGGCGATGTTTTAATTGAACATGTGAAACCCACGTGCCTACCGGAAGATATCTTCTATTAGGCGATGATAAGTGAGTCTCGTAGAGTACACGTGATAAATCGGATGGGGCACACCCTGCCAGCCGATGCATGCAAATCCATGCAAACCCGAGTAGAATCAGGTTAGGTGATTTAAGGGCATTTCTTCCCTATCCGATTATGCTTTGGAACCGACGATCGAGTTTAATCGACTGATTCTGTCGATGAATGAATTATTAGAAATATGAAGGAGTCAAGTTCATGTTCTGAGTTTTTTTAAAAAAAAAGAAGAGAGGAATACTAATAATGAACAGGTGTAGAATTTAAGAAGTAAATGATTACGATTGTCATGTTTACGTGGCGATCCCATCAGGGTCGTTACATAATACAAACAAACATCATATTAGGTGACTAAATCAAAGGCAATTAGAGGCATAACTGTTAGTGATTTTACACACTTACACGCAAGTACACGTGTCGCTAACGAAGTAATAAGTAAAGTATCGATCCCACGAGGATAATGTTAATTGAATTAATCGTTATAAAAATCTTATAAAAATATTAAAATGATGGATAAAAATAATTAGAATTAAATATGAATAACTATGTAATAAAAGACAACGAAATAAACGAGGTAAAATCGATGAATAAAAGCCTTGGCTAGGATCAATTTCTTCATTACGATGATTTTACTACTGATGCTCTGGTAATGCTCTGCAGAATTATCTATGAACAGCAAGAATTAAATAGTTCTAGGATTCTTTCGAATTGCCTAGGTAAATTCAAATTAGAATTTCCTTCGACTTTGAAGGAATGTAACTAATAGTGAATTTCATATTTTCCTTATTCTTATTGCCAATCGAATTAATGCTAACTACGTTGTAACAAATTAATCAAATTAATTATTCGTGCATCTAACAATTTATATCTATCTATCGATACAATATAAACATGAATCGTCAACTTATCTATCGATATGATCTGACTTAGCAAGAAATATCACAAATAATTGTTCAATAGATAATTGCAAAGCAAAACCGAGATCGTAGTAAAAAAAACGTAACGAGTACTATCGTTCTAACCAAGTAATAGAGTTTAGCCTAAAATCATGATAGCAATACTAAATAAAATTAAAGTTTTCAATAACATAAAAATGATAATAATGAAGAAGAAGATAAAATGAAGAACAGTCGTCAGTTTGCTCCTCTGTTCCAGAGCTCGTTGCACAGCAAGCAGTCGCCCCTCTTCTTTAACAAAATTGCCTATATATTTTGTTCCTTTTTTTTCCTTCCTTAATTCAAGCAGCCAAATCTTCATTTTCTCTCTCCAGAATTTTTATTTGCTTTTATTGCTCCACCTTTTATTCCAAAATGGCTTTCTCTCTCTTTGGTTCTCTTTCCATGTGATTCCATAATTGCTCAGATCTTCTTCTTCTTCCAATTAGCTTTTCCCTCTTTTTTTGTCCTTTTCTGCATCTACCGCTGGATTTTGTCTTTTTCTGCTGCCCCTTTGTACATCGACCGCTGACCGCTCTTTGTTTTCTTCTTTCACTACTTTGTTTTAGCCTTCTTCTGTTGCCCCTTTTAGTCTTCTTCCGCTACCCAATTTCTTTATTTCTTTCACATCTTCCGCTGCCCAGTTTCTTTTAAATCAACCGCTGTCCAGCTTTCTTTATTTCCTTCTTTCAGCTTCTACCGTTACATAGTGCTCTTTTCGACATCCACCGTTATTAATTCTTTACATCGACCGCTGCCCTCTTAATTCCAAATTAATTTGTTTTACTCCTCCATGATTTCAGCATTTTCTCTCTCCATAATCAGCAACTAATTTCCTCAATTTACTTGATTTTCTCCCTCCATAATATTCAGCTTTTGAATTTAATTTTCCCTCTAATAAAATTACATTCAAATATAAAAATATAAAATTCAAATTAAGTAGAAAAATATGTTTTTAATAGATAATCTGCATAAAATATATTAAATTCATCAAAGCACTAATGCTACAGCATTACATAGCAATTATAGTAAATTTATACCAATTTATTATTGCAATCACTCAATTCATATAAGTTTTCTTATGTAAAATTAGCATGAAATGACTCTAAAATAAGAGTCATCAATAACTTCTCACTCAACCTAATTTCCGTGAGTCTTATTTCCATACTAATATTAAATATTTTAAAAATTGCTCTGATAGGTGATCAAAACCCAATTTTTGGATTTGTAAAATAGGAAGGATCATAAATCATAATTATATTCATGAAATACTCGTTCAATCTAATGGTATTGCATAATTAGCTATTTACGTGAATTTTTTTTATTTTTATTTATTTATAGTGAATATTGAGAAAACTAGTTTATTTAGCCATTAATTGATTTATTTACACACACAACCTACAGATATACACGTGCCTACATCACACTCATACATATACTATCTTGATATTGTTATAGATTACAAATATTTTACCCCGATCTCTTGAAGGTAACCACCACCTACCCTAATACTCTCTTCCTCTAGTCTTTTTAACTTTGCCTTTTGATTTTACTTTTGGTTGATTGTCTTCGAAATGTCAAAAATAGGAAGGAACAACATCGTAAGCTTTTACAAAGCCCAGTAAGAAGACACTCGTACAAAAAGATTTCTCAAACACCAATAAAAATATATGATCTAGGTAAAAATCTTATATCCCATGTGTCATGTTGAATGTGACTCATGATCTATGTCACATATAAGACATCATGTCATTGTAAATGTAATAATATGCAGGATAAAATCACATAATATCATTGTACGTACTAGCATGCTGATGTAAATGCTAATATATGTCATAAACGTCCACATCTAGTCTTGCACAAAACTACATTCTTGGGGCTTTTACTAGCTGGTTCACACACACACACATATATATTTATTTGTAATATAATTCATGCATTATGATGTATGTTTATGGTGCATAACCAACCACTTTTTAGTTTATGAAAAAGTTCATTTCAAAACATATTTATTTTTCAAAAACAGCAGCTAAGCACTGTAGTGCTCGATGAGAGCACTGTAGTGCTCGATGAGAGCACTCTAGCGGTCTGCCCTTTGGCGCTATAGCGCTCATCCAAAACGCTAATGCGCTGACCTGAGAAGCGCTCTGGCGCTTAAACCAGAGCGCAATAGCACTCCGAGAAAAAATTGAAACCCTCTTATTTTCGATCAAGCTTCATTCCCTTTCAAACTCCATTTTTGATGCACAAAAATTATATCAAGAGGTGCGAAATCATATTTTGATTGCATATTCATCATCAATTTTTATCAAATAACCCAAAATCTATGACTTTTACTCGTATTTCTGAAATCTAATGGGCAACTTACCAATTTCGTGAGTTTCTTTGAGAAATCTTTATGTCAAAATGTTTTTCTTGACACGAGGAACAATTTTGTAGTTAGAGTTTTCCTCAAAATCGCATCCTATCTCCATCATTTTTTGAAAATCCAAACTGGTTTTCCAAACCCTTCTAGTTGACTCTTCGGTTCTTCAGCACGACTTTTTTTCTTTTTCTTTTTTTAATTTATTTTATTTTCATTTTATAAATTTTCAATTTACCTATTTACAAATGTATCAATTTTTTTTCTGGTAAAAAGACTCACCTGCCCTTCAAATTAAGTTTGTTTTACAAAATGCTATGCTTAGATAAAATTAAACATAATTAATTAACTTAATTAAGCAGAGTCATTTGTCATCATTCTCTAATGGCTGAAAATTTACATCACACCAATAACTAATTCACGCTATCATTATGTTCTGTTTCTTGAGGCTCTAATATCTACTTTTAATCTTCCAAAGTTGAAAATCCAACTTAATTTTAGGTGTTAGTTTTAATTTCGTATAACTTATCGTCCAATTGACTTAATTACAAAGTCAATTTATAGCTTGTGAAGTATACTTCGATTTAACCATTTATTTTAAAAATTTGGACATAATATCTTTTATTTATAGAGCATCCAAAATAACACACATCTTGTTTATAACCCTCTTAAGATATCCAACCAATCAATATGAACATAGGTTACAACAAGATATGCATATATGCTCTATAATACTAGGTACAATATTACACTTACAATTAATTATTTTAATTGAACACAAAGTAATAGTTAAACAGACTTTATATTTTCAAAACATTACAACAAGGCACTAGCAACACCCACATCGTCAAAATCTAGCTACTAATTTGAGTCTCCCATCTGTTGAAAACAAGAAAGAGTTTACTTCAATTTGTCCAGGAGACTCACTATCTTAAAACCTCTTGTTTTGTTCATAAAACCTAGCGGATCAAGTGTGGTAGCGGCAAAGCATCAAGTATCTTAACTGATCCTGCTCAAACTGCAAAATAGAGAGCATTTGAGTATAGTATAGGAATTTTCTATTACGTTAGTCACTCACTCCAAACACCCTTTATTTACCAGGTTAGTATCGTGGAGGAAGATAATTGTTGTGCTAGTTGAGAAGTGAATTTTCTTCTCGTCTTCCTCTTTTGTTGTTTTCTCAAGAGTTGTTTTGGTCTTGGTGATGAAATTCT
Source organism: Begonia masoniana (assembly GCA_022432975.1). NCBI lineage: Eukaryota > Viridiplantae > Streptophyta > Magnoliopsida > Cucurbitales > Begoniaceae > Begonia > Begonia masoniana. The sequence goes on from CM039502.1 coordinate 22,480,716, forward strand.
CTGTTTAATTATTCTTTTTTTTTTTTGTATAAATTTTGAGTGTTTGGTATTTTATTTTCTGCACAGTATCATATTAGATTATTTAAAATTTTGTATTATTTTATTTTTATGTAATCGCTATGCGGATTTCTTCCCATTCTTCGAGGCAAATATTTATTTTGTCCAAAGTATTCTGCTGTCAAACCTAACATTGGGTTGGGCGATCGGTCCTCTCCAAGGATCGTTCAACCTGACATTTTTGTCTAAGACCACCTTTGATCGTGACAAATACAATCATCAAATAATTTGGAGTTAAATGAAATTTTTTAAGGGGAAATAAAAATGCGAAATTCAAGAAATAAAGAGTGTGCTAATCAAGAGAGCACACCCTTTGAAATGACTTCTAAAGAATGAGTAGCAACTCCAATCGAGATTTACCTTGTTTAGCTTTCTAGAGGACTTGCAAGAACTGTATAAGTATAGACAAATCCTGAAGAGTTTAGAGATTACAAGGAACAAAATGAATCATCTTTCTATAATGGTCATATAGCCAAGAATCTGTTATTAGGAAGGCCTTAATTTCAGAATTGCACTTTACTATTTAAGGAGGACATACAAGAATAATAATTATTATACATGCTGTAAGTTCGTAGCTTGATTGTCTACATTGTGTGAAACATTTGATCGATAGCATACTAGAGAGCTCAAGTGGGATTCTAGTGGTAGTCCACGTATTATCAAAACTTGCTCATTTTGTACCTTAGCCAACAGATTTTTGAGCCACTAAAATTACTTGAGGTATTTTCTCAAACAATTTACACAGTACATGTAAAACCTATATTTTTCTGTTATAAAGAATTTTTAAATAAATTTAGTTGTTAATGGTCAACGGATCATGAGTTGAATCATTTTAACATAATGTGGTCACGTTAGATTTAATCGGTCAATTGGTCAAAATTGATAATTGAGAAATTACAACTTGGAATTTTGCTTCGGTATGAATTTGAATAACGTTCGATTTTAAGTCGTTTTGGAATTTAGGAAATTTATTTAATATACAAAATATATTAATTTATATTTTATATATTAAGTTTATTATTTAAAATGTAAAATTTAAATAAAAGGGAAATGAAACCCCCTCCTTTCATTTAGCACTCGACCGCCAAAGAAAGAGAGAGAAAAAAGAGAGATGATTTCCGTTTGAGCAACTCGTCGATTTTCGAGGCCCAAATCGTGTTCACGAGACTTCAAGCAACAACTCTTCTTAAGGAACTTCGAGGGATACTTGATTTCTCTTTTCCTTTTTTAAGTTAAAAGTTAAGGGTTTTTTTTTATGAAAATTGAATTCGAGCTCGAAATTCCTTAAGAATATTTTTTATCATATAATTATTTTACGTATATTTTAAAAAATAATTCACTAAAATTACAATAATTCGTACAAAGTATTAGAAAATCACGAACATTTTTCGATTCTTTTCACAATGTTTTAAATATATGATAAAAGTTTTAAATAAATCTAATATTGTTTACTATTTTTAAATATTTTTTTAATAAGTCCAATATCGTTTAGTATCGTTCAGTAAAAGATCTTTCATTTACTTAAAATTTTTACCACATAGTCACCACATCATGAGAAGATAATCTAAAAAGTTTTCGATTATTTTTCCATATTATAATGAACATGTGATAAAATTTTCGATTAAATCCAATGTTGTTTGATATTTTTGTAAAATTAATTTATAAAGAAAGGACGGTCACCACCGTCCCAAGGTGCGTCCGTTCTCTAGAACGGACAGATTCTATTTTTAAGAGTCCGTCCGTTCTACGACAAAATTCGAGAGAGGACAGTCACCACCGTCCCAAGGTGCGTCCGTTCTATGAAAGGACGGACTCTTGATTCAAGAGACTGTCCGTTCTAGGCTAAATTCGAGAACGGACAGTCTCTTAAAACAAGGGACCGTCCGTTCTATGGAACGAACAGTCTCTGTTTTGCAAAAGACCGTCCGTTCTACGGCAAAATTCAAGAGAGGACGGTCGTAGGACGTTCGCCAAGGTTTGTTTTGTTATTTTTTCCATACTTCAAGGTTTGAATCGTGAAATATTATATTTTAAGGTTTGAATCGAAAAAATCGGTTACTTCGATGTCGAAACCGGTAATTTCCCAAGTCCAAAATTAACTCTTAACTACAAGTTCTATCAGCCTAGACCTTATACAAAATTTGTGAACATATTGAACCTTAAAGTATCCTTTATTAACAAAATGGCCCTGACGTTGAATCTTCCATTAAAATTAGACTTGACATGCATGAATGAACCTTGAATAAGGTTAGTCAAGTGTCTGTGAAATGTTATAAACTTGTTTAATTAAACTGATTTTTAACATGTTTTTTGCCCTTAGTTCAGAGCATCGAACGGAGGGCAAAGTTCAGACTTTGCGAACGGGCAGAACACAAACAATGAACGAGGGAGATTTACAGAGGAGGAATTCATGAAATTAACAATTGACAGAGGAGGTTGTGTACACGATATTGAAAGTGGAGAGAGGAGTTTATTTCGACTACTTTGACAATAGATAGAGGGTTTCTACGACAACTTCAACATTCTAGCCTCTACGAATAGCAGCTAGTGCATCAAACTTCAAAACGATGTACTATGATTGTCTCTGTTAGACTAGTTGAAATTTAAATGAACAGAGGAAGAAAAAGCAAAGGAAGAAAGAGATAGACAATGATGAAAACGATGGGAGAGAGAGAGAAAAAAAAAACAAGTTGAATAATATCTTTTGTATATTTATCTATTTGGATATGTCATTAAGAGAAATGATGAGTGTTTGACAAGACAATGAACTAACTTGCAATATTAACGAAACCGTAACTGAACAGCAAAACACATGTGTTAACATCTCCCTCAAGATCAAGGTCGTAGGCCGAAAATCTTGGATAAGAAAATAGTGAATGTGGCGGTAGAAGAGGTTTAGTGAGCGCGTCAACAAGTTGGTTTTCAAACGAAATAAATTTGACCAACAACCTCTTACTGAGTACCTTTTTCCGAACGAAATGAAAATCAATCTCCACATGTTTAGATTTGGAATGTAACATCGGATTGAAGGCGAGATACGTAGCACTTAAGTTATCACAGAGAATAAGAAGTACCGTTAAAAACATAATACCCAATTCATGTAGTAGTGATTGTAACCACATAAATTCCGTTGCGCCATTCGCTACGCTGCAATATTCAGATTCAGTGCTGGAGCGTGAAACAACTTTTTGTTTAGTAGAAGACCAGGAGATAAGATTAGTTTTGAGGAAAATACAGTAACTACTTGTGCTCTTACGATAATCTGGACAGGAAACCCAATCCACATCCGTATAACAAGTCAAATTGGAACACGTAGAAGGCGAGAAAGAGATGTCTAATGTGGGTGTACCTTTAAGATATCTCAAGATTCGCTTGACTGCTTGCTAGTGAATGTCTGATGGTGAGTGCATAAACTATGAAACCTTGTTTACGACCAAAGCAATATCTGGTCGAGTAAGACAACAATATTGTAAGCCGTCGACAATGCTATGGTAGAGTAAACCATCACGGAGTGGTATTCCATCACAGAGTGGATGGGCGGTAGGCCGAATTTAGGCGATGGTAACAGACCAGGGCTGAATGAACCATTTTGTTGCAGATCTGGCCCTTGGGTTTAAATTGTTGCGTGGGCCAGGTCGGGTGCCATGAATTTGCTGGTGGAAAAGAACCGGGTCTATTTTGATGCGGATCGGAAGGAAGGTTAGAGTAGAATTGGGGATTCTACAGAGGAGTCCAACTTGGTCGAAGGGGTGATGAGAAACAACATTCGCCTGAATCGGGCTCGGTATCAGAAGAGAAACAACTGAGTTTTGTTTCTCCAAACAAAAATCGTAACTTTGAAGAAGATTATGGATTTCTTCCAGAGGTGGTTGGTCAGTGCAGTTCGTGATGGATGTGACGAAGACATTATACTTGCTGCCCAGACCACCGAGAAAGTAGATGATCTGGCCCCGATATGAAACCGGTTCCTCGATTGCTGCCAGAGTATTGTATATTGTGGTTGTGATGACCCGAATGTGCAAGTATGTGTACGATGGCTGCACGAACTGGAACCCGGATGGCGGTACGTCCGCGCGGGCGAACCGGAAGATGACAGGTCGTAAAAAGGGGGTCATCCTAGTCCCACATCGCTTGGGGAAGTATGTGGAAATGAAACATATGTAAGAGATCCCTTCCAACATAGCAAGACGCATTTTGGAGCACAATTGGCAACAGATCCCATAAGAACTCCGAAGTTAAAAGTGCTTCGGCGAGAGCAATTCCAGGTTGGGTGACCTTCCGGGAAGTTCTCGCCAAACAAAGTCGTGAGGGGAGGATATTGGGCTGTGGCCCAATCCCCAGAGCGGACAATATCTTGCTGGGAAACGGGGCACAATTGACAACGGATCCCATAAGAACTCCGAAGTTAAAAGTGCTTCGGCGAGAGCAATTCCAGGTTGGGTGACCTTCCGGGAAGTTCTCGCCAAACAAAGTCGTGAGGGGAGGATATTGGGCTGTGGCCCAATCCCCAGAGCGGACAATATCTTGCTGGGAAACGGGGTCGTTACAAATGGTATCAGAGCCTGTACCCAACCGGAAATGTGGCCAACGAGGACGTTGGGCCCCCGAAGTGGGGTGATTGTGATAACCCGAATGTGCAAGTATGTGTACGATGGCTGCACGAACTGGAACCCGGATGGCGGTACGTCCGCGCGGGCGAACCGGAAGATGACAGGTCGTAAAAAGGGGGTCATCCTAGTCCCACATCGCTTGGGGAAGTATGTGGAAATGAAACATATGTAAGAGATCCCTTCCAACATAGCAAGACGCATTTTGGAGCACAATTGGCAACAGATCCCATAAGAACTCCGAAGTTAAAAGTGCTTCGGCGAGAGCAATTCCAGGTTGGGTGACCTTCCGGGAAGTTCTCGCCAAACAAAGTCGTGAGGGGAGGATATTGGGCTGTGGCCCAATCCCCAGAGCGGACAATATCTTGCTGGGAAACGGGGTCGTTACAAATGGTATCAGAGCCTGTACCCAACCGGAAATGTGGCCAACGAGGACGTTGGGCCCCCGAAGGGGGGTGATTGTGATAACCCGAATGTGCAAGTATGTGTACGATGGCTGCACGAACCGGAACTCGGATGGCGGTACGTCCGCGCGGGCGAACCGGAAGGTGACAGGTCGTAAAAAGGGGGTCGTCCCAGTCCCACATCGCTTGAGGAAGTATGTGAAAATGAAACATATGTAAGAGATCCCTTCCAACATAGCAAGACGCGTTTTGGAGCACAATTGACAACGGATCCCATAAGAACTCCGAAGTTAAAAGTGCTTCGGCGAGAGCAATTCCAGGTTGGGTGACCTTCCGGGAAGTTCTCGCCAAACAAAGCCGTGAGGGGAGGATATTGGGCTGCGGCCCAATCCCCAGAGCGGACAATATCTTGCTGGAAAACGGGGTCGTTACAAATGGTATTAGAGCCTGTACCCAACCGGAAATGTGGCCAACGAGGACGTTGGGCCCCCGAAGGGGGGTGATTGTGATAACCCGAATGTGCAAGTATGTGTACGATGGCTGCACGAACCGGAACTCGGATGGCGGTACGTCCGCGCGGGCGAACCGGAAGGTGACAGGTCGTAAAAAGGGGGTCGTCCCAGTCCCACATCGCTTGAGGAAGTATGTGAAAATGAAACATATGTAAGAGATCCCTTCCAACATAGCAAGACGCGTTTTGGAGCACAATTGACAACGGATCCCATAAGAACTCCGAAGTTAAAAGTGCTTCGGCGAGAGCAATTCCAGGTTGGGTGACCTTCCGGGAAGTTCTCGCCAAACAAAGCCGTGAGGGGAGGATATTGGGCTGCGGCCCAATCCCCAGAGCGGACAATATCTTGCTGGAAAACGGGGTCGTTACAGTGGTGATGTTCTGAATATAGTTTGCAGCCGAGATGCCATCTTTAGACAGAGAGTGAAGCAGACTCCGCAAATCAGCAATTCTTGCTAGGGAGGATGAGGCGAACATCTGTGTAAGAGCTAACAATACTTCACTGCGGTGGTGAAGGAAACAATCTGTGGAAGGAGCTCCTCCGACAATGAAGCGAAAATCCAGCTCATGATGAGCCGATTGTATCATTGCTGTACCGTGTATTCCTGGTTGACTTGCGAAGAGAGGGAGTCCTAGAAATTGTGAGGGAGGAGGGCAGAAGTTGTCCAGAAAGATATCGATGTCATTCGCGATAACTTCATTGAGAAGTTGAACTTTCTATACGAAGTAGTTGTTGTTGTTTAGGTTGATTGTGAGTGTTTGGTTTAGAGAGGGGAATGGGGGAAGGGGAGAAGACAGAGGAGTTGACGGGGAGGAGAATAGTGGAGCTGGACGATGCCATCTTTTAGCTCTGATACCAAGTTAAAATTTTGAATGAATAGAGGAGGTCGCAGAAGGAGAAGAAGAAACAAAGGAAGAAAGAGGTAGACGATGTTGGAAACGGTGGCATAGAGAGAAAAAAATAAGTTGAATAATATCTTCTGTATTTTTATCTCTTTGGAAACCATTACATGTATATGCTAGAAAGAGAAATGACGAGTGTTTGACAAGACAATGATCTAACTTGCAATCTTAACCAAACAATAACTAAACAGTAAAACATGTGTTAACAAGACTTACATACCTCTAGGAAAATGTGTGCACTTACTCTTAGTATTACTACTTGATACATTTTAGGCAGAGGCAGAGAGCTGGCTGCTTATGTCCAAATATAAAGCATAATATATTTGTTTAATTTGTTGAAAAGCTAAATGATTTATGTATAATTTATTATTTTTTTCTTCAAATTTTAATCAAAGTCTATTTGCATTTATTCCAATTCAATTTATCCAAAAAAATAATAATTTGTTATGAACAGAGGTAATTTATCCAAACTAAAAATAAACTGGTATTATGTTTGACTTTTAATGAACTCGCTATACAGACTTCATATAATTTTATCCTGAAACGAGAAGCATAGTTGTGTTTCTTGTTTTGAGGAATAATCCTCTTGTTCTTGTTTCTTGGTCTATAATTAACAACTATTAACGTTGATGGAAAGGGTGAATTTATCTAGTTGTTAAAGCAGTGATTGATGGTGAAAGTGGATTAAAGATATATATTAAACTAATTTTTAACGTCAAAACTCTGACTTCCCCACAATCTACCATCCAACTAAAAGTTTTCAACCTAATTGAGAAAATACCAAACTGCAAACGAAAATTCGGCTACCATGATTTGATTTACTTAACCTAAATCTTTGGAACTCAATAACACGATTAACCCCATAATTTATTAAAATCTCAAACGCTTCAAGAATTTTTTTTTCTAACAAACTCAAAGACAAATACTAATATACCCAATACAATATTCAAAATTTCACTATGCGAGACACAAAAGTAAACAGTTTGGCCGATTTGACTGAAAATTTCCACGTTACCAAATATCAACGTAGCAAGAAAATTTGAGATACGAAACAAGTTTACATCGAATAACGCAAATAATTTACTCGAACAAAATAAGTAAAAGAAAATGACATTACATTTTGCTCATGTATACTAGACTGGTAGCTATTACTCGAAATTTCTAACTTAAAGCTCTGGCTACTTCCTAACTTAAAAGCTCTGGCTACTTCATTAGCTTTTCCTGGATTGTAATGCAAAGTATAATAATAAATTCTTTATAATTTCATTTATAGGCTCTATCTTTGATTCAATGTTTTTTGGGTAAACGAATATTTTAGGTTCTTGTGGCCATAAAATAGCTAAAAAATTTTCCATATAAATATTATCTCCAATGCTGAAGAGCAAAAACTTTGATTATTAATTCTAAATCGTGTGTTTGATAGTTGTTTTCACGAGTCTTTAGTTGTCCAGACCTATAAGCTACAACTTGGTCACTAAGTATAAGCACACAACCCAAGCTGATGTGAACCAAACTTGATATGAACCAAGGTGCCATCAAGTTTAAACCCAAGGACCAAGACCCACAACAAAACATAGGATGCCCGATGTCAAGCTTGAGGAGCATGAAAAAACCCAAAAAGATGCATAAAATCTTTCATAATCTGCTCAAAGAAAGACAAGAGAAAGAGTCATCAAAACAATAACAAATACCCATGAATATGCTGAGCATTGATAAGAAAACAATGGAGGAAATGCTTGCAAAAGACCAGCTAGCCCATCCCGCGCCACCCAGCCCATTGTTCCACTCCGCGCGCCAACGACCTTAAAATTTGTTACACTCTAAGACATGGGTTGACACACTTGATAAAGTTATAACATATCCGATCACATAATCAAAGAGTGTTAATATCATAAACATGATAGCTCAAGTGTGTGTGTGGGGTGTGGGTGAAGAGAAGAAAGAATATGAATCACATGTGAAGATAAATTTAAGGTCTCAACCACACCGACAACGACCTTAAATCTTTTGCTCCAACCAAATGCAGTTAGAATCTTCTTATTTCTTTCGAACATAAATTTGAGACCGTTATAAAAAAGTTAAAAGAGAAACTCTTACAAAAAAAAAAAATAATAACGAAAAGATTCTCTTCAAATGACCATGGAAGTTCTTTTCGAGACTCCATCTCGATAAAAAATCATAAACCAGCAAGAGATTGGTGTCTTTGAAACAGAATCCCAGAAGGGAAATAATGTTCCTGTGATTCAAAGCAGTCATGATTTCTATTTCTAAAACAAACTCATTTAGGACATCTTCATATGGCTTTAAGATCTTCACAGCTAATTCCTTCCCATCTGGAAGACAACTTCTATAAACTTGGCTGCTACCTCCTTTCCGAATCAAATTATCTGAGATTAGAAACAAAAACAAAAAAAACCTACTTCAACTAATATTTTAGATAAACAGAGAAAAAAGAAATTGTTATGAATATGTATTTCAACCAGCCGAGAAATTAGAAGTTGCTTGGACAAGTTCCTGGTACTCAAAGAATCGGCAAGTTGATGAATGCTTTTCATGAAGATCTTCAACAGACGACAAGTCATATTAGAAGTTAATGCTGGCGATAAGAAAAGAACACCTGGCAGATACCTTCTTTTTCAAATAATCATTCATAAAGCTAAATGATTTGTGTTAATTCATCTTGCAATGCAAAAACTTACCTGCTAGGGGAAGATTGATCTCTTGTTTTTTAGCGTTGGTCCTTTTAAAATCTGAAATGCAAAACTTTAACTATAACAAGTAGATCAAGCTACAAGCTTAGAAGTAAAACCACACTAATTTCAAAGAAGGAAAAGCAATGTTAATAGTAATACTTTGAAGCATAATGTAGATTTGTTTTTACTGTAGTCATATCCCACCCAAAAATAATTACTTCACCAAAATAAACAACTCTAATAAATTTACTTGTAGTGCATAATGTAAGATAGAAGAAGGTCAACAACCTCTAATAAAATTCTGCTCCGGTTTTTGAGTCAATTTTACTTTGTTTTAATAGAATCATCTTTTCTCACTCCTGAATATGAAAATAATTTGTTAGTCCTATGAATTGAAATAAGCATGCACTCTGATTAAAAAAAAAAAAAAAAAAAAAACTATGACGATAAGAGAGCGACAATTGGAGTATCTCCGCAACAACGAATAGAAACACACGAAAAAAAGACAATATTTATACCCATGGGGGAACGGAAGAACACACTAAACAGAGGGAAAAAAAAGGAACAAAAAGATATAAAGGATGATATACATTTATTAATTTCCTTGATCAACTTCCTCTCTGTGCATAAAAATTGTTGAATATGATGCCCTTCAATGGTTGCATAAAAAATCCCAACACTAATGAAGTAGAAAATCTTAGATGGTTGGTCACCTCAGCAAAGAGAATTAAAAAATGAAAAATAAAGCGAGTCTGGTTTCACCATTGTTTCGAATAAGCAAAAACAAGCTTGAAAAGATAATTCATTGATTTAAAAAACCTAAAAGGGATTGAAAAATGGACTTACTCTTCATCACTTTCGACACTGATCGCGAGCATACAAGATGTGTAAGATTAAATAAAGGGTTGTGGGTGATATAAATCACTACAGCAAATATTTAGCAGGTGCACAAGATAAGAATACAAATGCTTACGTAGCAATCTTTTCGTTCTCTCTCAAATCTGCTACACTGCCCCTAACCTGCTCTCCACCGTACTCGATAACCTGGAAACAGAAATACATGGTGGAAATTATAACTCATCCTTAAAAGGCAATTCCCTTGATGCCTTAAATTCAACCCGATCAAACAATTATTAAGGCATAGAGATAAACACTTGCATAGAATCAGTGGACTGAACACAAAACAAGGAACAAATGTAATTGATATCAACACAATCTTTAAAATTCCTAATCCCAGATCCCAATCTATATTTTTTCAATAATACACGAAACGTTTTATCATGCACAAAAAAAATACAAATTTGGAACGTCATAAAATGTTATACCATTTCTCCTTCTTGGATACTCCTGCGAGAAAAGAGCCCCATCCATGTATTCCTGATTTACCATAACAGACTCGATTGTTTTCAGTCATCTGAAAAAATGTTGGAGCAAGTTATGCATGGTAAATATCCCACAGGATATGCATACAACAAGAAATTTTATTTACTTGCAAGTGGTGAAATCGTTCCTTGGATGAGGAGAACACCTTCGTGTCTTCCACTTCCTATTAAACAGTAATAGACACAAATTAAAAATTGATAAATCTCAAAAGAGGTTCCTAAATAGGTGTTAACAGCTTGAAAATGTGCAAAGTAACATGACAATGACAGGAACATTACAGTGCATGTGCTCAAGCTAACTACTGCGTCTAAAGAATGATGACTTATCCCCATTAGTCGATGACATATAGGTGGCCCTTCAGTCTTCTGACAAACAAGATGATAATAAGTGAGATGAGAAAATAAGAAATAATAACCAAACATAGTGAGATATAACTAAAATCAAATACATTTGACATGAAGGAAGCACCAAGTAATATGAAGCCTGATAGTGATAGGAGTTATAGCACGAAGGTTAATCAATTATTAACAAAGGAAAGCTTTTCAGCCACATGCATAAAGTCCAATGAAGACAACCTTATCAGCTGATCGTTTAAAAACGCGGCAACTTGCTGCAGAAAATGGCTTAAGTTCAATGCGTTTAACAGTCAAGCAAATAGGAAGTTCTTTAATCTTTGATGAAACTAGCATCGAACCCCTAATGTAACATTCAAGAATTTCCCGTAAGACTTAATCTCCTATCAAAGACAAGTTTATGTTTTACATTACTATTATAATGATTATGGAGTATTTGAAGAAAATAATATGAGTAGAAGCTAAAAAGATGTTTAGAGTACACCTTGTAAGCCAACCAAGTGACAATTATGAAGTAGTACATTAGCCAAGGCGTTCGGAGCGATAGAGGCGTAAAAAGGCGTGCAAGAAGCATGCTGGGCGCGTGGCCCTCTTGCGTCCTGACTTTCCAAAAACACGTTTTATAATTTTTTGACGTTTTAAGGTTTTCAAATTCAATATTTTCGAATTTATTAAGGTTTCCTACATTTTTAGGGATATTTTGGACTATTTACCATTATTTTTATAGTTTATTTGATTATATTTAAACACTTGCCTTGTACTAATTTATGCACCTCAAACCTAGGCCTTATTTCGTCCAAAACTTGCGAGCTGCCTCCTCGTTCTGTAGAATTTCCAAGATAAGCCTAAACCTAATAAACTTTCACCATCAAACAAGTAAACACATGAGTTTAATCATGCAAACTAATGTGTTTATTTGTTTGAGGGAGACGGTTTGGATTTTCATTATTGTTAAGGTTTCTTCATAGAAATTCTTTGATTATGATTTTTCTCCTCACTTTTTTTCACTAATATGCGACAACTCTATGGGTAGGATAATTCAAAGGTAAAAGATTGTAGATTAATTCAAGCTAAAATTTCAATCTTCAAGTATAGTAGAATCAAGCAATTTGAAATGAATAAAGACAATTAATGGATAAGAGAGATACCACAATATTACAAGAGTAAATAAGAATAAGAACAATGATGTCAAGAATAAGAATAATTGCAAGAATTAATACTCGAATTTAAAGACAAAAATTGAACTTCAAAGATTGAGAATCAAAATTTTATGAATAAAGTTTGAAATTTTAAGAGTCAAAATTTCAAGAATGAATTCGAATTGTAAGAATGAAAGTCGAAATTTCAAGGATGAAATTTCAATGCTTTAATAATAGTAGTCAAAATTTCTAGAATGAAATTTGTAGTCTCAAGAATGACAATCAAAGTTTAACAACGATCAATATTTCAAGTGCAATTGTTGATACATACAAAGTTCAAGAATCAAACTTTAGGAGCGAAAATTCGAATTCTTATGGAAGAAGATGAATAATTTTTTTTTTGTTTTTTTTTTTAAGAGTTTCACAAAGAAAAAACTTCAAGGAAGAAGATAATTGAAGAGTTCAAGAATGAAAAACTTTAAGAAATAAGATAATTGAAGAGTTCAAAAATGAAAACTTCAAGAAAGAAGATAATTGAAGAGTTCAAGAATAAAAACTTCAAATAAACCTAAATCAAGGAGCCAACGCTTTGATACCAAATGATGAGAACCTAGGGTATATCAAACTCGAGCCTTCAACACGCAGAATAAAGACTCAGGAACGCCTTTGAAATTAAGTATAAGGAACTTGACCTCAATCAAACATTGACTATAGAACCAAATTATCAAGCAATAATAGATTGACCCTAACCAAACTTGTTAATTATATCTACAGCTATCAAGTTGGTCTTTTAAGCTTTGACTTGAAGAAGACCTAGTTCTTCACAAATAACCAAAAAGAAAAATCCTCTCAATGAAGAATCATGGAAAAAAAAGAATTTATCGGATCAGTTTTATGAATGTACAGTGAATTGCAAATTTATAAGAGTTGATGTAAATAGAAAATATTGGATTAAAGAAAAGTGGGTGAAATAATTGTTAAGTGTTAGTTTAAATGAAAGTAAGAGGTGAAAGAGGTATAATGGTAATTTGAAGTTAATAAAATTAAAGAGAAGTAAAGAGAGAAAATGTATTCAATTAGGAAACCATTTCGTTCTTTTCTTTCTCTCTTCGACGTTTCTGCAGAACCCTCTCCGATGATTTCTCAGCCGATTTCTTTCCTCCTCTCCTCAGTCTTAATGTAAAATCTCTATCTATTTTCTTATGGATTTAGTTTATTAACTTGAAAGAGGTTAGAAATCTAGATGGGTTGAGAATTGGATGAGTTTAGGTTAAGGTTTTATGTGAGATTTAGGGTTGCACAAAATTGGTGGGGGATTTGTTGAAAACTTTCTTTATTAGGTGTTTAAAGATGATTAAAGGATAGTATAGATAAGTGGTTGGATTTTTGGAGGAGGCCAAAAATCTGAAATTTTAAGTGTGCAGGGCAGTTGGGTTTTTGTGAAAAACGACCAATCCAATTGTGTTATTTGTTAAACAGTCCAAATCTTTTAGAAAGTAGGCGCCCTAAGGAGTTCGTAGAGCCTTGAATTGTCCAAAACGAATAAGCGTAGGATTAGTTACGCAATTTAGAAGTTAGATCATAAATGGTGGAATTTCGGGTTTTGTGAGTTTTTGGTGAACCATTAGACTTCTTTTGAGAGTTTGATGAATGAGTTATAGTGAGGATTAAATTAATGACATGCGTTATGGTTTTTAGGTTCGAACGAGTTCCCGATGTAGCGTACGAGTACGAGGTTAGCTAAGGAGGCCAGGTAAGCAATGTATGCTTGCGTGTTGCCTTTGGGCCTACATCACAGTTCGTTAGGAATGTATAGTTGTGGTTGGTGTGCATGCATTGTATGTTTATTGTGTATGTTGGTGGTGTATTTAATGTGGCATGCATCATGGTTTTTGAAAAGTACGCTAGTAGACGAAAAACGAGCTTTCATGGATTTATGAAGCAGTATGGTAAGATGTGAACGGTGATGAACGAACGATAAAAAATACGTAATTAAGAGAGGAGCAGGTTGGGGTTTAGGTTGGCCATCTCGTTGAGCGAGTCCATGACGTGTGCCTCCTATCCCTTTCTCCGAGGAATGTGGCCGTCTCGTTGAGTGGGTCTACGATGTGTGCCAATTCCTTTTAACAACAAATAAGTGAAGAGGATAAGAAAAATAAGATACGTAATTAAGTGATGAGCAGGGTTGGGGTTTAGGTTGGCCGTCTCGTTGAGTGGGTCAGTGACGTGTGCCTCCTATCCCTTTCTCCGAGGAATGTGGCTGTCTCGTTGAGTGGGTCCATGACGTGTGCCAATTCCTTTTAATGTGAAGTAAGTTATGTGAAGTGGAAAGGAGAACGAGTATGTGAACGAAACGAGATGGTAGAAATTTCATGTGTTAGGATGTGTAGTGTTTTATTCATATTTGCATTACTAGCTTAGAGTTAGGCTAATAATTGAGTTTTGTGATGTAAATGATGAAGAATTAGCAGGTGAGGTCCATGAGCAAGACCAGGACTAGAGTGGTTGGAGGAGTACACCCGTACGACGATTCGGCCATTTGTTACGGCTACATAACCCGGGATGTGGCTGTATTTTGAAAGTAAGGGTCGAGGGTGTATGTGTGTTTTACGTTTTAAAACTATTTGGCGAATTCGTGTGGTGATGTGTAGATTTCAGTCGTTTTGATGTACAAATGCATTTTGGAACGGAATGAGGATTTATTTTGATAGAAGTCTTTTAGGTTGGTTTGAAAATGCAGGAAGTTTGGATTTTGAAGTAGGATTTGGGTTTTTGATGGATTTAAACGTTATGCTATCCGATTTTTGAAGGTTTTGAGTAGCAGTAAGGAGAGAGGTGTCGACCTGTTTACATAGGTGTCGACCCCTTTTGTATAGATGGGGGTCAAAGTGTCGACCAGAACGTGTGGGTGTCGACCTTGATGGTGTTAAGCCATGTAGGGTGTCGACCTATTTTCATAGGTGTCGACTGGGTTGCTAAAGTGTCGCAACCCGAGACGATTTAAGTGTCGACCATGCCTATGGGTGCTGACCAATCATTATGCAATCAGAAAACAGAGACGAGTGAGGTGTCGACTGTGCCTTCAGGTGTCGACCCATGGGTAGAGGTGTCGACCGAAAAGCCTGAGAATAAAAAACAGAGAGCAATGAGGTGTCGACTCGTGCCCTCAGGTGTCGACCCATGGGTAGAGGTTTCAACCGAAAAGTCTAAGTGAGTGCGCCAGGCGCGCGAGCATCATATGGACGACGTGCGCGTGGCTCGGTTACAGTGCAAATTTTTTTAACAGATTTTTATATTTTCACCATTTTGATTTCCAACTTCGAATGAGTGTTTTTCAACGTGTTTTTAAGATAGTCTTCCACTGCAAGGTTTTAATTATTTTTAAACGATGACGTTTTAAGTCAACGGATAAAGTTTTAAATTTGTCAAGCATTTTGACGTACAAGTATGTACTATGAGTAGGATGAGGGGCGAACCAGGTCGGGAAGTCTCGGGGCGCTACACATCTTCGGGTCGTGACATAAATAAATGCGTATCAGAGCTCAAGTGTAACGCCCAGTAGCGCACCGTTTCTTCTTTAAAAGAGTTCACTTAAAATTTAGAAATCACTTCATTGAAAACGTAAAACAAAAGTCTTAAAACATAAGTGCTCATTAAAATAAAATCAACAATCTCAAATGGTCATTTGAAAACAATACTTAATAAATTCATTCATAAGTATAATGAAATAATAAGTGATATAAAATTTCTTTTAACTCAGATAGAAATAAAAGTAAATTTTTCTCTTTATAGCCTCTGAATCGCTATTTGTATTAACACCAGGTAACTTTGCCATATGAGCACCTCTTCAATGACATCTTTCATTTGTTTCTTTCATTGTGTATATCATAAAAATTCTTACCTACTTCACAAAGTTTAAACTATGAGTCTAATACTCAGTAAGAGATGAATAAACTATCATGTATGCAGATGCAATTTTCGTGAAAAACAGTCTTATCGCGGTTCTTTCTCACTGGGTCTTTTATTCTTGCTTTAATTTTGATATATAGTTAATTTGTTAGAGGTAACTTAGTCTAGCGAAGCGAGAAGGAACCTCATGATCTCATCTTATGGGACAACCAACTCGTAATCCTGTCTCACAACAAATTTACGTTTATTCAGTCATTCTCTCATATTTCTGTATTTTTGTATGTTTGTCTTTCTTTCTTTGTCATTTGTTCTCTTTAAATCTTTCTTAACATAAATTCTTTTCATGATGCATGAGTCATACATAAATATACAATACAAAACATAGCACATTCTCGAGTCAATTCGTCTATTCTTTATATTCTATCACAACTTACTACTTATTATAAAAGCAACAATATTTGTACATCTATCAAATAATCAAACAAAACATATTCTCGAGCGACATCATATCAATACAATTATATCATATAACAAACATCACAATCAAAAGTCTATACTATAACACATCCTCGAGCGACATCATTGTTAATATAATCATATCATGTAACAATATATCACAATCTAAAGTCTATACTTTAACACATCCTCGAGCATCATTATCATCAATATAATCATAAAACATAACATCAATAGTAAACCTCATTCTATCATAACAATTAAAAAAAATCCTCAAGTCATTAATTTCGTAATGTAATAAAAAAGGCTCATAAAACATAACATCAATAGTAAACCTCATTCTATCATAACAATTAAAAAAAATCCTCAAGTCATTAATTTCGTAATGTAATAAAAAAGGCAAGTCCTCAAAGTCTTATCGTAACGAAATTACTTAACCTAACACTTTGTGAAGCATACCGATGAATCAACACAGAAAACATCACTTACGTCCATCAACGTTATCATATTCAGGAGCCTATAATATAACATATCTTCTAGCAATATCATCATCATTATCAAATCCTCGAATAACAATCAATTTCTCATAAAACATCCCAATCGACACATCATAAATATCTAAATAAAATAAATCCTCAAGTATCAACAAAATGTAAAGAGATAACCTAGTACTTTGTGATGCAGACCGACAAGTCAACGCAGACAAACATCTCTTACCTCGATCCTTAGTACGTAGACTTTTGCTCACAACGAATATCCTTCACCTTTGAATTAACCTACCCATAGAGTTGTTGCATATTAGTGAAAGAAAGTGATGAGAAGAATCGTAATCAAAGGATTTCCATGGAGAAATCCTAACAATAATTAAAATCTTAATCTTCTCCCTCAAGCATGTAAACTCATGAGTTTACTTGTTTTAGGGTAGAAGTCTATTAGATTTAGGCTTAACTTGGAAATTTTGCAAAACGAGGAGGCAGTTTGCAAGTTCTAGACGAAATAAGGGCTAGGGTTGTGGTATATAAATTGGTACAAAGGAGATGTTTAAATAGGATCAAATAAATCCTAAAATAATAATAAATAGACTAAAATATCCCTAAAAATATAGGAAACCTAAATAAATTTAGAAATATTGAATTTGGAAACTTTAAAACATCAAAAACTTACTAAAACACATTTTTGGAAAGTCGAGACCCGAGAGGGCTATGCGCGATAGGGCACTTGCTACGTGTCCTTACGCGCGCCTATTGCACTTCTTGCGTGCCCCACACATCTCTTGCACGCCGTTTTGTGCCTCTATCACTCCCAATGCCCTTGGCTCATGTACTACTTCATAATTGTCACTTGGTTGGCTTACAAGGTGCATTTTAAACGTCTTTTTGGCTTCTACTCGTATTATTTTCTACAAATACTCCATAATCATTATAATGGTAATGTAAAACATTAACTTGTCTTTGAATACGAGATTAAATCTTATTTGAAATTCTTGAGTGTTACATTAAGGTTCCACTGTTATCGGAAGTGATCACTTAAGAATTTGATAGTTTGGTTTTTTGAATTTTCATTCGCTGTGCATTGAAATTATTCTAACAACCGATATGAAATTTTTCTAAGTAAGTCGAGATGCTACTGAGAAGGCATCTTGTTGACGTCCACAAGAGGATGACTCCATGTTGAATCTACTTGCTAGTAATTTAAAATGCTAAAGATTCCTTCAAAAATCTATGTTGGTTAAGTTTCGAATTTGCTTGTAGAATATCCTCTTAAATATTAGTCTGTGAACTCGCCTGGGTTCATTCGTGGTTTGGGTTGTTTGCTTCAACGTTAAAATTTGATGCGTGTCGAAAACAACAAAAATAATTCTTACTAAAAAATATATGAATTTGTAGATTGGTAAGCAAAGTCGAATCCACATAAAATAATAAATAGATTTACTTCTATAAAAATTATAACACAAAGAAATTTGGAGTTTTGAGTTTTAAGAATTTAAAATAAGCAATAAATAATAAGTTGGGATTTAATTGAGAATGATTATCTAGTCAAGCGGTGATTTCGGCTTTGATTCGGTGAACTGATAATTGAAACATGAATAGATTTTTAATTTTCTTGAATAAATTGGTTATAGTTAACGAGACACTCTAATAACTTAATCTCTCTTTAGTTTCTTGATTTCCAAGAGAAGATCTATAATTTACTCTCTTATTAACAAACACCCTTAAAGAGACGCACTTAAGATTTAATTTATCAATAAAATTAACAATTAAAGAGACTAATTTCAAGCCAGCCATCTCAAATACAACAAATAATTTAGACTAGATCATATACCTTCACAACCTATGTTATTTACAACGTGTAATACAACCTTTAAACAATTACGTATTTAAATGTCCTAATTGGTTGCATATTAAATTGAGAAATTGAAAAATGGACGGTTCAAACAACTACAAAATAATAATGTTATGAAGCAAAGAAGATATATGAATATTTAATAAGAAAAAAGAGTAACAAAAAGATTAGATCTCATATTTCTTTTGTAAATCAAAACTTCAATTAATCCCGTGACTAAAAATTAAGAAATTTGATATCCATAGAAGATTAGAGAAAATCCTACGGAGAAGATGATGTGCTGCAAATCCGCCACTCAAACATTTGATGGGATTTTTCTAACCTATTTTAAAGTTTCTATTTTGTACGAGGATCTTATGATGAAGTGATGTGAATCGAGTAGCGATAAATCTCAAAGTCAAGGACCATGATCTATTAGAAGATAAAGAATGTCCAATTAATAAAGCTTCACATGGTTTAGTTGTAACACCCGGTTCTTTACGGGATTTTGTAATTATATATGTATAATGACATTTTTATAATTATGTCAAATTAAGTCAGTTTCATGAAAAGAAAGCGTTATTACGATCCTAACAATTAATATGGATTTTAAGAAAATTTCGAGAATTTTAGGAGTTGTAACGCTAATTTTATGAGAATTACGTTTCTCGTAATTTAAAGGACGTTGTGGTAAAAATAGTAAACGTGGTCCGAATTACAAACGAACAGTTTTAATAAAGCCCTGATAAAAGTTGGATTTATTAGTGAAATAAGGAAATTTGGAGAAACTGAATCGTTAGCTAAATAACGAAGCAAAGAACGAAACAAATAGAAAATCAAAGGAAGGGCAAAACGGTCATTTGACAAATCAAATGTTTAATAAAACCACAATTTTCCTTCCCTCACCAGACACTCCACGATTTCTCTCTCTCTCTGCGAACCCTCTCTCCCTGCGATTTCTCTCCTCTCACTGCGTTCTCAATCCGACGATCGAGCTCTTCTCCGTTGACTCGATTTTCTTCGCGATTTCTTCCTTAAACGACATTCTAGGTAAGGTTCTACGGTTTTGAAAAGTTTATTCATAGTTTTCGGGTCATTTAACGATTAGGATTTCGTTTAGGGTTTCGTTAAAACGTGATTTAGGGTTTGAAATTTTTAGGTTTACCGTAGTTGTGAATACAATGGATGTATCGAGCGTTATCGGACGAAGTTGAATTGATTTGTGAGAAACGTTAGGGTTTGAGAATTTTAGAGGTTTTGGAAAAACTCGTTAATGGAGGTTTTGAGGTGTCGAGCGTGGATTTCTCGATAAAAATGCCTCAATGAGTTAAATTAGAATTTTAAGAAATTTCTTTAGTTAAAGTTTCGTTAATTTGGACATTTAACGGTTTAAACGCGTTTTAACGACGATTGTTGTGAATTTGCCTTAGGTGAACAACGCTCGTGGACGGAGCTATAATTTGCAACCGACACGAGGTAAGTTCTCGTGACTTACTATGGCCGATTGGCCTACACCGTTCGTCAAAGTCGCGTCGAGGATCATTGGAGTCTTGGTTGTTTTAATGTTTTGGTTGGGTAGTTAGGATTAGTTCTTTTATAGGTTATGCTTTATTTGTCTTGATGGTATGTACGATGTATGTTTACTTCATGCATTTAACTATTCATGCATCACGTCTTTTAAAATAGCATGAAAACGGATTTCTGTACATGTTTAAGAAAATGAAATGAACGAACGAAATGAATCTACGTAATCTGTTATCTGGTCATGCGAGGTGGGGCTCAAGCATAGCTGTTACGGATATAAGTATGTACCCCCCCGTTAGGTGGAAAGGGTTGTCCAACCGCAGGACGTGCCCTCTCCATCTAATAGGCTGAGACCTCGGTGACATTCTGTCTGCGACGTAATGATAAGAAAATGTTGCATGGTTTACGAAACTCATACGCACAGCATGCATTGCATTTACGAAACTTGCTGAGCCTTTAGCTCATAGTTGTCTGTATGGTATAGGTGATCTAGACACAGGTGAGGACGAGATCCCTCCCCCGAGGAATGATCAGTTGAAGAAAGATGGCCCGTGAGAGTGTGCTGGCGCAGTCGGTGCGATTTTGACCCGTAGGACTGTTTGTAAGTATTTTGGGGACACGACAGTTTGATAGAAAGATATGTTAATTGTATAGATAGAACATTTTAGAATGATTGTTTCTGGATAGATGAATAACGATATTTTGATGTATTGGTAGACTTAATTTATAAAATGTTTTGTTAAGGTTTTTATCCGAATTCCAAAGAACTGCTTGGAGTTTTATTTTAAACAGGAGAAATTGGTTAGTTTTTAAACGGATCCGCGCAGTTCGTTTTTACGAAAGTTTACTATGTTTTTAAACACGTTTTAGGTTATGTTTAGGGTTGTTTATTTAATGGTTGATGAACTGATAAATGAGTGAAGTTAGGGTTTTTATGTTGAAGTGTTATGAAAGGTTTTAGAAAATTATGCAGGGGAGGAAGAAAACAAGAAGAATGGCTCTCTGGAATGGAAATTCTAGAGAACCTGCCGTTCGATTGCCATCGATCGGCAGGCGATCGCCGCTCTCTGGATTTTCCAGAGAGCGGAGCGATCGATCGCCCATAGGTGGGGCGATTGATCGCCCCTCAATTTGGTAATTGGGCGATCGATCGCCACTATGAGGGGCGATCGATCGCCCCACAGTTTTGCAATGGGCGATCGATCGCCTGGCATTGGGGCGATCGATCGCCCCTGCCTTTTATGGGACAGATGTCCCTTTTGCCCCTCCAGTTGTTGGCCGATTGTTCTCCTTTGTTTTAATTGTTTTAAATAATTATTTTAAGTTTTATTTCAATTGTTTTAAGTTTTAATTAAGTGGTTTTAAAAATAGTTTTTGAACGGTTTTAACAATTTAGTCTACGATTTAAATTCTGCTCAAACGTTTCGAAGTTTACAAGGATATAAGGATAAAAAAAATAATATGGGAAAATAAGGGTACAGTGTTAGGGTCGCTTCAGTTATGGTATCCGAGCTCCCGGGTTTTAAAATCGGTTCTGTAGACTACACGACTGCACAGCCACTACTCGGACATCCTTCTTCAACTGTAAGTATGTTTAATACTTTATTTGATTTCGATTTCTTAGAGTATTTGTTTTAACTTTTATATAGGAGTTATAAAAAAAATGGTGCGTCGAGGGAATGACTGAGATGACAGAGACGATACGATAGACCATCTTAAGGAATTTATTGCCCAACACATGGAACAACATGCTCAACAAATGGAGAGACATTCCCAGCAGCTGGGCACCTTAATCGATCGCGAGGGCATTAGAGCTCGGGAGACAGTGACTCCTGGTAATCGGGGGATGGAGAGATTCCAGAAGCTCCAACCTCCCGTGTTCAATGGGCAATCTACGGATCCCTCTTCAGCCGAGGAGTGGATTCGAACCATGGAGGACATGCTGGCTTACGCAAGTATAGAAGATGGAGAGAAGGTTGCGTTGGTGACTTACCACTTAGCACTAGATACCCGATTTTGGTGGGATTCCATCAAGACAACCACCGACGTGACGATAATGAGTTGGGAACAGTTCAGGACGATATTTTAAGACAAGTACTTCAGCCATACAGTACGAGAGGCGAAAATGGTGGAGTTCATGCAACTGCTGCAGGTTGGTTAGATTGCCGAGTATGTGAGGAGGTTTGAGACCCTGTCCCGATTCGCGCCGCGTCAGGTCAGTGTTAACGAGGACAAGGTACGCAGATTTGTACAAGGGCTTGGTCAAGAAATTAAGAAGAGTCATACCATATCAGGGGTACAGAATGTGCCATATGATGAGATTGTGGCTAGAGTACTAGAGATAGAGGCTATTGATCAGAGTCATGTTAAACCAAGAGAGCCAATTAAAGGCTTCTTTCGTGAGATCCACCCTCAGCTCAGAAATAAAGGCTGGCAACCGAGAAGAGAGCCACAACAACAACAACAGAGAGGCGTGAAGAGTGTAACACCTGGATTTTCGGGATTTCGTAAATAAATAATATAATGACATTTTTGTAAATATGTCAAATTAAGTCCGTTTCGCAAACAGAAAGCGTTATTAGAATCCTTATACTTAATATGGATTTTGGGAGAATTATGAGAATTTAAGGAATTCAAATCGAGATATAATGCTGAAGTTTCCGGTTTTGACCTATGAAGGCTTAATTCGTATAAATAGCAAATTAAATCCGTTTGACGAACGGAAAGTTTTATTAGAGCCCTAGGACTAAATTAGAATTATTAGTGAAATAAGAAAATTTTGGAGAAATTGAATCGATAGACGAACAATAGGATAAACGAGAGATTTAGAACGAAGGGCAAACTTGTCATTTGCCAACCCAAATTAATTAAAAGCCAAAAACCCCCAATTTCATTCACACTTCACGTTTCTTCCCCATTTCTTCTCCTTCTCAACCGACGCCTCTCCTCCAACGGCGATGCTTCTTCTCCTTCAACGCCGGTTCTCCTCCGCTCCGATCTTCAACGTTCTTCACGTTTTCTTCTCCCCTCGCGATTCTAGGTAAGTCTCTAGCATTTTCCTACCGTTATTCTCAAGTTTTAGAGGTTTGAACGTTTAGGGTTTCGCAGGAATTTTGTAGAAATAGTCGGGTTTTGTTAGGAAACGTTAGAAATCACCTTATTAATGATTATTGGGCGAAATAATGGATGATTTGGGCGTTAGTGTTAAAAAGTGGGGTTTGAAGCTTTAGAAAACCCCCATTAATGGAGTTTTGTGAATGATAAGCGCAAGGTGCTCGATGAAATGCTCGAGAGAGTGAAATTAGAGATTTAGGAAATTTTTTTAGTTAAGATTTCGTTAGTTTGGACGTTTAATGGTTTAAATCTCGTTTAACGACAATTACTGTGTTTTGCCTCAGACAAACGACGCTCGTGGATGGAGCTCGAAGTTCAGCGCGCACGAGGTAAGTTCTCGTGACTTACTTGGCCGAGTGGCCTACACCGTATGTCGATGTCGCGTCGAGGATCTCTGAAGAGTTGTTTGTTTATATGCTTTGGTTGGGTAGATAGGGTTAGTTCTTTTATATAGATTATGTTTTTATAGTCTTGATGGTATGTATGATGCTTGTTTACTTTATGCCTATAATTGTTCATGCATCACGTATTTTAAAATAGCATGAAAACGTGTAACACCCGGTTTCCATTAACCGATTTACCTTTTTTCCATTTATAGAGAATGTTTTATAATTGAAATATGGGTGATTTAGTGATTAGGTTAACAAGTGATTGAGCAAGGATAAAATGGTAAATCGCAATTTATTGTGGATAACGCATTTAAGGGAGTGTTTAATGAGGTTTAGCCGCCACTGTTCCCTCATTTTTCTCTTTGGATTTTCAGCTCAGGCAGTCGAGCTCTCTAGGTGATTTTCCCTCGCCCGATTCTCCTTCAAACTAGGTAAGTTTTCCTTTCGTTATCTTGAGATTTTAGTGGCTATATAGCAGAGAAAGTACAATGCGTGTATTTTTGATAAGGCTGCGAGTGTGTTGAGTTCGGGTTTAGTGTTGAGAATGTTCGATAACCAGAGTTTTCCAAAGTAGCTCCTTAGGTTTCTGAACGATATAAGGTTAAGGTTAGTGATGATCTAATCGGTATTCTGCTTATGACATTAGGTGTATAGAGCTTCCCGAGTAGTGGTAACCGAACAATTTCCAGGAATCCAAGTAAGTAAAATTTGCTTGTGCCTTCGGGCCTACATCACAAAACATTAGGGTTTGTATGCCGAAATGTGTTGGTATGTCATGCATCATATTTTTTTTAAAGTATACAAAAATGAATTTGAATGCATGTTGGCATAGTGAGGATTGAACATATTGAAACAGCTATGTGAATCAGTTTCAGTGTTAAGGGAAGTAATCCGCCCCTTAATGAGACAGTGGATATTTATACTTTGGGAGAGCTGATCCAACTTCCAATTTCACAGGGGGATCTGAACATGTGAATCAGATTTGCTGTTAAGGGAATTTATCCGCCCCTTAATGAGCCAGTGGATGTATATACTTTGGGAGACTTGATCCAGCTCCCAATTTCACAGGGGGATCTGAACAGAAACGAAACATGAACAACTGAGTTGAGAAAGTAGAAATTGCATGATTAGGAATTTATATATATTTCAGTGTTTCATTTCATTACAGCTTTACTTACTTAGCATTAGGCTAATAGATGAGTTTTGTGATGTAGGCGTTGAGGATACTGCAGGTGAATTTCCTGATTGCACAGATGAATAGATGTGGTTGGAGGAGCACATTCATGCCTCGGCCTGGTAAACTGATGAGGCGGGTTAACTGTTGTCTGTTATGGTGCGAGTTTAGTTGATAATGCTTAAATTCGAGTATGATGAGTTTTCATGACAGTAGAGATTTTTAACATTTTGCCTATGCTTTGAGTTTTACCGATACTAGAGATCTGAGAGTTTTAAATATTGGTTTTACTGGTTTTGAACATTACAATGTGAGTTGTTTCTGAATGGTCTCGATGAAGTAAGTGAATCCCTTTCTGAGTTGGTGTTGTGTATGTATAGTGAGGAGCAGTTGGAATGTAGGTTAATTCTATCGGAAGATGCCTTAAGAAAAGTCATCGGATGATGTAGGTTAATCTTATCGGAAGATGCCTTAAGAATAGTCTATCGGATGATGTCTCAGTAAACTAATCGGCAGATGCGTGCTGACGTCATCGGAAGATGTGGAGTGCAGTTTGTCGTTTAGTGATCGGCATATGCGTGCTGACGTCATCGGAAGGTATAGGTTTAAGTCTATCGGGTGATGTCTCAGTAAACCCATCGACAGATGCGTGCTGACGTCATCCGAAGGTGTAGGTTAAAGTCCATCGGATGATGTCTCAATAAACTCATCGGCTGATGCGTGCTGACGTCATCGGAAGGTGTAGAGAGTATTTTGTCGTTTAGTCACCGGTGGATGTAGAACAAAGTCGATCGGATGAAAGAAATCATCTGGCTGATGTCATCGGAAGATGTAGGGTGCATTTTGTCGTTTTTGCCACCGGATGATATCTTCCATTTTCTGCTTCAGCCCCTTTTGTTGACTTTGTTCAGCGGGCGATGCGTTTGACTTTTGAAACTTATGAAGTATTTTGTGATATAATCCTTTATTCCTTTTTGCCGATTATTCCCCAAAATTCTAACTGAGTATTCAAGCATTGTACAATAAGCATGTTTAACTTTATTTTTACTTAAACGATTTTCGCTGCAAGTTTTCAAAAAAAAATAATAATAAATAAATATGATTGAAATTTTAGTCATGTACGGGCATGAGTGACAAACCGGGTTCAGATAACTCGGGGCGTTACAAAACGAATTTCTGCACGTGTTTAAGAAAATGAAATGAACGAATGTAATGAATCCATGTAATCTGTTATCTGGTTACGCGAGGTGGGGCTCAGACACGGCTGTTATGGGTGCGAGCGTGTACCCCCCCCCCCCCATTAGGTGAAGATGGCAGTCCGACCGCGGGATGTGTCCTCTCCATCTAATAGGCTGAGACCTCGGTGACATTCTGTCTGCGACGCAATGAAAAGAAAATGAGCATGATTTCTGAAACTCATACGCACTGCATGCATTTACATTTACGAAGTTTACTGAGATTTTTATCTCATAATGTGTCTGTATGGTGTAGGTGATCTAGAAGCAGGTGAGGACGACATTCCTCCACCTGATGTACAGGATGGTTGAAGAAGAACGGTTGCGGTGGTGTGCATGAGCAGTCGATGCGTATGTTGACCCGTGGGGATGCATGTACGTATTTTGAGAGGTTTTGGATAGGTTTAAGGAAAATAATGGTATAGTTAGAAACATTTTAGGATGTTTGGTTCTGGATAGTTGATAGGATTGTGTGTTGAAGCTTTTAAATGTTTTGGTATTTGTAAATGTTTGGTATTAGAGAAATGTTCGGTTTTTAAACATATTCACGCGGTTTATTTTTATAAAATTAGGTTACGTTTTTAAATGTGTTTAGAGTTGGTAAAAGAGGGAAAAAGGTTGTTATATTGAAGGTTGTTATGAAATGTATAGAGGATTGATGAAAGAAAATTGGTTAAGTGCTTAAGTTTTAGGGTGTGTGTAGTAAGGAGGTTGTGCAGGAAATCACGATCGATCGTGATTTGACCACGATCGATCGTGATCTGCAGAAAAGAGAAAAAGGCCTATCACGATCGATCGTGATCTGCAGAAAAGAGAAAAAAGGCCTATCACGATCGATCGTGATTTTACCACGATCGATCGTGATTTTACCACGATCGATCGTGATCCGAGAAAAACTTTCTTCACGGATTCCAGAGGCAGCCCGATCGATCGGGCACACTACCACGTTCGATCGGGATCAGTTCAGCGTGACCACGATCGATCGTGATGATACCACGATCGATCGTGATTGCAGGAAAATGTTTAAATTTCATTTTTTTTAGCTGATCACGATCGATCGTGATATGACCACGATCAATCGTGATTGCAGAAAAATGTTTAAATTCAATTTTTATAGATTGTTTTATTAAGTTCCTATAAATGATTTTAAATGGTTTTCAATTCTCTGAACGATTTTAATGATTTAAATTTCCGCTCAAATGTTACAAGGATAAAAAAAAATATATAGGGCAAAATAAGGGTATAGTGTTAGGGTCGCTACAAAGAGACCTTCAGAGGGAGGAGGTGATCGAGGGAAAGGCAAGCAAGTACAAGGGGCTTCTCAGATACCTTGGTGCTCTAAATGTCAGAGAGAACACAGTGGAGAGTGCCGGGTGGGCACTAACAAATGTTATAGATGTGGTGAAGTCGGCCATTTTGTCAGAGATTGCCCAAAGCCGGGCTGAAATCAGTTGGGCGGAGATCAGAGGAGAGTCATGCCCAGGATCTTTGCCTTTATCGAGCCTGGTGATGTTGACGACGAGGCTCAGCCCTCAATGATAGCAGGTACTATTTTGATTATGAGTGTAGCAGTATTTTCTTTGATAGACACATGTGCTACGCACTCTTTTATCTCAACTGCTTGCATGACTAGATTTTGGTTAGCGTCTGAGTTAGCAGAGTTCGAGTATAGAGTGATGCTGCCTTCAGGAGAGCATATGCAGTCAGATCGTATTCTCCAGGGCAATGTCGTCTCAGTTGGGGATACTACCATTTATGCTCGTTTGATAGTTATGAGCATAGAGCGGTACGATCTTATCTTAGGGATGAATTGGCTATCACAGCACTTCGCCACCATCGATTGTCGATCCGGGATTGTGACTTTTTGACTCCCGGGTAAAGCTGAGTTTGCTTATCAGGCGATGAACAGATGGAGTGGGTCGCCTATTTCCTATTCCATGAAGGTCAACGAGCAGTTTAAAGGTGAGTGCTCTATTTATCTGGCCACAGTAGTTGATACTCAGTTGCTCAGTAGAGTAAAGCTGAATGACATTCCTATAGTCAGAGAATTCTCTGAGATATTCCTTGATGATCTTCCCAGATTACAGCCGGACAGGGAGATTGAATTTACCATTGATGTATATCCGAGCTCCGCGCCTAGTGTCTAAGAATCCATACAGATTGGCGCTTGCTGAATTGAGAGAGTTGAAAACTCAGGTTGAGGAGTTCCTGGATAAGGGTTTCATACGACCCAGTTTTTCACCCTGGGGTGCGTCCGTTCTATTTGTTAAGAAGAAGGACGGGACTCTCAGGATGTGCATGGATTACAAGAAGCTGAATAAGCTCACTAGTGAAGAATAAGTATCCACTGCCTCGGATAGATGATTTGTTTGATCAACTGCAGGGTGCCCGAGTGTTTTCCAGGATTGGCCTACGCTTGGGTTATTATCAGTTGAAGGTCCGGAAGGAAGATATTCAGAAAACAGCATTCTGAACGAGGTATGGGCATTATGAGTTCCTTGTTATGTCTTTTGGACTTACTAATGCTCCTGCAGTGTTTATGGACTTGATGAACCGTGTTTTCAAGGAGTACTTAGACAAGTTCGTTGTTGTTTTCATCGACGACATCTTGATCTATTCAAAGACAAAGGAAGAACACGAGGAGCACTTGAGGATAGTTCTGAGGATTTTTTGTCAGCACCAGTTATATCTGAAGTTTTCTAAATGCGAGTTCTAGTTGGACAAAGTCGGTTTCCTTGGCCATATTATATCACAGGAAGGAGTTTCTGTGGATCCGAGTAAAATTCAAGTGGTCAGAGATTGTCCACAGCCTAAAAACGTACGTGAAGTGAGTGGATTTCTCGGGTTGGCTGGTTATTATCAGAAGTTCATAGAGGGATTTTCGAAGATTGCAGTTCCTCTCTCACGCTTGACTCGGAAGAATGAGAAGTTTATATGGTCGACTGCTTGTGATGGGATTTTTAGGGAGTTGAAGCAGAAGTTGACCATAGCTCCAGTTCTAACGCTGCCTGTTGAAGGTAATAATTTAGTATTTACTGTGATGCGCCTGGAGTTGGACTTGGTTATGTATTGATGCAGGAAGGAAATGTTATTGCTTATGCTTCTCGGCAGTTGAAGCCATATGAGCAGAATTATCCTACGCACGACCTAGAGTTAGCAGCTGTGGTTTTCACACTAAAGATTTGGAGACATTATTTGTATGGGCAGCAGTGTGAGATATTTTCAGACCACAAGAGCTTGAAGTATTTGTTTACGCAGAAGGAACTTAATATGCGGCAGAGAAGGTGGCTAGAGTTCGTCAAAGCCTATGAGTTTGAGATTAAGTACCACCCAGGAAAGGCGAACAAGGTCGCTGATGCTTTAAGCCGAATGCCTACTGCGAGTCAGCCTTCACTTGCAGCGATGTCGGTTACGTTGAGGTCTGAGATTAAGAAGTTCGATGTGGAGATTGTGGCAGAGTTGTCTAGCATGCTCATCAACTATTTCTCTCAGGCTGACTATTCTGGATAAGATACGTGAAGCTCTACAGAAAGATATGGATTGCGAGGAGCTTCGATTGAGCTTGACATCTGGAGACTTGTTTGAATTTAACTTGTCAGATTTGTTTGAATTTAACTTGTCAGATGATGGTATTCTAAAATTCAGGCATAGGTGGTATGTGCCTAACGAAGAGGAGTTAAAGAAAGAGATTTTGGTCGAGGCACATTCTTCAGCTTATTCTGTGACCCGTGAAGTACCAAGATGTACCGGGACTTAAAACAACACTTCCGGTGGCCGAACATGAAGAGAGAGGTCGCTAAGTATGTGGAAACCTATTTAGTTTGTCAACAGGTAAAGGCAGAACACCAGAGGCCGACCAGAACATTACAGCCACTGCCGATTCCAGAGTAGAAATGGGAGCAAATCTCCATGGTTTTTATTGTGGGGCTCCCGAGGACGACGAAATGGCATGAGGGCATCATGGTGATTGTGGACCGATTGACAAAGTCGGCTCACTTTTTATCTGTGAGGATGACATCTTCTATGGATCAACTCGCCGAGCTTTATGTGCAGAAGATTGTTAAACTGCATGGAGTACCAGTTTCGATTGTCTCAGATCGAGATCCGAGGTTTACATC
The DNA here is from genome assembly GCA_022432975.1 of Begonia masoniana. NCBI lineage: Eukaryota > Viridiplantae > Streptophyta > Magnoliopsida > Cucurbitales > Begoniaceae > Begonia > Begonia masoniana. Next base: position 22,511,007 of record CM039502.1, read on the forward strand.
AAAGTTCTGGAAGAGTCTGCACAAGGCTATGAGAACTTAGCTAAATTTTAGCACGGCATTTCATCCTCAGACTGATTGTCAGACAGAGAGAACGAATCAGATTCTGGAGGATATGCTCAGAGCTTGTGTGTTGGAATTTCAGGCATCGTGGAGCAGGTATTTGCCACTAATCGAGTTCTCTTACAACAATAGCTTCTAGGCTACCATCGGTATCTCTCCGTACGAGGCTTTGTATGGTTGAAAGTGTAGGTCTCCGTTATATTGGGACGAGGTTGGCGAAGCTAGTATTGTTGGTCCCGAGATTCTACAGCAAACGGCAGAGAAGATTGCCGTTATCAGACAACGTATCGAGATAGCTCAGAGTCGATAGAAGAGCTACGCTGACACAAGATGGAGGGAACTGGAATTCGAAGAAGGTGATGAGGTTTATTTGAAGATTTCTCCGTTCAAGGGAGTTATGCGATTTGGAAGAAAGGGCAAGCTAAGCCCTCGGTATGTGGGGCCCTTCCCTATTTTGAAAAAGATCGGGAAGATGGCGTATCGACTACAGCTTCCAGCTTCAATGGAAGGTATCCACAATGTATTTCACCTGTCTATGCTTCGGAAGTGTTTACGCGATCCATCACATATTGTGGAGGCAAGAGAGATCGAGGTACAGCCTACCTTGATTTATGTGGAGAAGCCAGTGCGTATTTTGGAGTCTTCCATCAAGGTCTTGCACAACAAAGAGATTCCGCTAGTCAAAGTCTTATGGCGGAACCACGAGGTGGAGGAAGCTACTTGGGAGTGACAGTAGGATATGATGGCTAACTATCCTGAGTTGTTTGTATGATCAAAATTTGAGGACAAAATTTTAAATAAGGTGGATGGAATGTAACACCCAGTTCTTTACGGGATTTTGTAATTATATATGTATAATGACATTTTTGTAATTATGTCAAATTAAGTCGGTTTCGTGAAAAGCAAGCGTTATTACGATCCTAATAATTAATATGGATTTTAAAAAAATTTCGGGAATTTTAGGAGTTATAACGCTAATTTTATAAAAATTACGTTTCTCATAATTTAAAGGACGTTGTGGTAAAAATAGTAAACGTGGTTCGATTTGCGAACGGACAGTTTTAATAAAGCCCTGATAATAAGTTGGAGTTATTAGTGGAATAAGAAAATTTGGAGAAACCGAATCGTTAGCTAAATAACGAAGCAAAGAACGAAACAAATAGAAAATCAAAGGAAGGGAAAAACGGTCATTTGACAAATCAAATGTTTAATAAAACCACAATTTTCCCTCCCTCACCAGACACTCCACGATTTCTCTCTCTCTCTGCGAACCCTCTCTCCCTGCGATTTCTCTCCTCTCACGGCGTTCTCAATCCGACGATCGAGCTCTTCTCCGTTGACTCGGTTTTCTTCGCGATTTCTTCCTTAAACGACATTCTAGGTAAGGTTCTACAGTTTTGGAAAGTTTATTCGTAGTTTTCGGGTCGTTTAACAATTAGGATTTCGTTTAGGGTTTCGTTAAAAACGTGATTTAGGGTTTGAAATTTTTAGGTTTACCGTAGTTGTGAATACAATGGATGTATCGAGCGTTGTCGGACGAAGTCGAATTGATTTGTGAGAAATGTTAGGGTTTGAGAATTTTAGAGGTTTTGGAAAAACTCGTTAATGGAGGTTTTGAGGTGTCGAGCGTGGATTTCTCGATAAAAATGCCTCCATGAGTTAAATTAGAATTTTAGAAAATTTCTTTAGTTAAAGTTTCGTTAATTTGGACATTTAACGCTTTAAACGCGTTTTAACGACGATTGTTGTGAATTTGCCTTAGGTGAACAACGCTCGTGGACGGAGCTAGAATTTGCAACCGACGCGAGGTAAGTTCTCGTGACTTACTATGGCCGATTGGCCTACACCGTTCGTCAAAGTCACGTCGAGGATCATTGGAGTCTTGGTCGTTTAAATGTTTTGGTTGGGTAGTTAGGATTAGTTCTTTTATAGGTTATGCTTTATTTGTTTTGATGGTATGTACGATGTATGTTTACTTCATGCATTTAACTATTCATGCATCACGTCTTTTAAAATAGCATGAAAACAGATTTCTGTACATGTTTAAAAAAATGAAATGAACGAACGAAATGAATCTACGTAATCTGTTATCTGGTCATGCGAGGTGAGGCTCACGCATAGTTGTTACGGATGTAAGTATGTACCTCCCGTTAGGTGGAAAGGGTTGTCCAACCGCAGGACGTGCCCTCTCCATCTAATAGGCTGAGACCTCGGTGACATTCTGTCTGCGACGTAATGATAAGAAAATGTTGCATGGTTTACGAAACTCATACGCACAGCATGCATTGCATTTACGAAACTTGCTGAGCCTTTAGCTCATAGTTGTCTGTATGGTGTAGGTGATCTAGACACAGGTGAGGACGGGATCCCTCCACCCGAGGAATGATCCGTTGAAGAAAGATGGCCCGTGAGAGTGTAATGGCGCAGTCGGTGCGATTTTGACCCGTAGGACTGTTTGTAAGTATTTTGGGGACACGACAATTTGATAGAAAGATATGTTAATTGTATAGATAGACATTTTAGGATGATTGTTTCTGGATAGATGAATAACGATATTTTGATGTATTGGTAGACTTAATTTATAAAATGTTTTGTTAAGGTTTTTATCCGAATTCCAGAGAACTGCTTGGAGTTTTATTTTAAACAGGGGAAATTGGTTAGTTTTTAAATTGATTAACGCAGTTCGTTTTTACGAAAGTTTACTATGTTTTTAAACACGTTTTAGGTTATGTTTAGGGTTGTTTATTTAATGGTTGATGAACTGATAAATGAGTGAAGTTAGGGTTTTTATGTTGAAGTGTTATGATAGGTTTTAGAAAATTATGCAGGGGAGGAAGAAAATAGGAAGAATGGCTTTCTGAATGGAAATTCCAGAGAACTTGCAGTTCGATTGCCATCGATCGGCAGGCGATCGCCGCTCTCTGGATTTTCCAGAGAGCAGGGCGATCGATCGCCCATAGGTGGGGCGATTGATCGCCCCTCAATTTGGTAATTGGGCGATCGATCACCACTATGAGGGGCGATCGATCGCCCCACAGTTTTGCAATGGGCGATCGATCGCCTGGCATTGGGGCGATCGATCGCCCCTGCCTTTTATGGGACAGATGTCCCTTTTGCCCCTCCAGTTGTTGGCCGATTGTTCTCCTTTGTTTTAATTGTTTTAAATAATTGTTTTAAGTTTTATTTCAATTGTTTTAAGTTTTAATTAAGTGGTTTTAAAAATAGTTTTCGAACGGTTTTAACAATTTAGTCTACGATTTAAATTCCGCTCAAACATTTCGAAGTTTACAAGGATATAATAAAAAAAATAATAATATGAGAAAATAAGAGTACAGTGTTAGGGTCGCTACATTAGTTGTGTAAACCCGAGAAAAAGAGTCATCACAATATGAGCAAATGACTATGAAAATAAATAGCTTTATAGCATGGAAGTGGGTCCCATGAAATTGGCAAAAGAAGAACTATAAGGTACGGAGTTACGCCACACAAAACCCCATGGATTGGAGAGAGAAGGGTAAAGATTCACGTAAACTAAAAAGAGATAAAGATTCACGTGGTTTGAAAAGAGATAAAGATCCACATGGGTTGGTTGCTGATGCGATCCAAGTTGAGGCCAAGTCAAAGCTCAAAAGAAATATCCAATTGAAGATATGAGCGGCCCAATGACTAGAGGAAGATATAACAAAAATCCTTCAAAGATTATGAGGAGGAAGGATGCGGTGCACACGCACACGTAATAATTAAAAAGGAGGGTGCGACATACATGCATATGGAAGAATTAAAGGAAACATGCCTTGCATATGTGCGTGTAAGAATTAAAAGGGACATGCGCTAGACACATACTCATACGAGGATTAAAAAGTCACATGCAAAGCACATGCAAGTGCATGCAAATCACGTAGGAGAGATGTCAACCAGCCGATTCTACTCAAATCAATTCAAATCATGTTCAAACAGAGTTTTAACATGAGATGACATCTGATCATGCAAAGGATCCTTATCTCATGATTTTATTAGTTATTTTATCTTTATTTTCGTTTTTCCTTTAACATTAATTTAATTTTAAATGTGTAGCCTATTTAATGGCAGAACACTTTTGATTTAATAGAACAAGTTTGAATTAAAAAAATAAGTTTTTAGAGAGGATTTCTCTTTGGTTCTTTGCGAAGAATATCGATCTTCTTCAAGTCACGCTTGAAGAATCTCGCTTTGATAGCTTTGGTTCTTACCATCGAGTTTGGCCTGGATCAAACTCTTGTTTTGCTAAATTCAGTTCAGCCAATAGGTGTGACTCGGGTTAAGCTTCTTTTTTGATAATTACGGTTCCATCGAATTCTTCGATTGGGGTCTTAGTTCCTTAGTTTATTTTTTAATCGAAAAGTCGTTCCTTTCAACTATTCTGCTTGTTGAAGGGTCTCAAATCTTATAATATCTGGTGTTCGCATCATTAGCCATTAAAGACATCAAATCATGTGGAAAATTCTTGGTGGACATTATCTTGGTGAAGTCTAAATGGAAAATGAAGATCACGTCGAAGGATTATTCAACTTTCCAAAAAAATCTGCCATCAAACTGACCTTTGAGAAGTATTTGCAATATTTGGTAGTCTTACTTATTTGTTTTGAAAACATTTGCTTCATAAAGAATGTAGCTGAGATTTCACGGTTTCTAGAATAAATTGAATCGAAGAAATTGGACATTATTTGCTTGTCCAACAAGACTACAGAGATAATTTTTCTCACAAAGAAGTTTGAGCCCATGGCCGATTTTAAAAGACTCCATTAAGGAACCTTGTGTTCATTTTATTTTGAGTCTTTGTTGAACATTATGCTTTAATATTTTATAATTTTGATTGTATGGACCATCTAGTGAGGAGGAGAGAGCCATATGGAAAGAGGAGAACATAAAGTGCTTGGTTTCCTCATTTGGCTGGACACTCATTTTCTCCCCTTTTCATCCTTTGAATTTTTATTTCTTTTGTAAGAGCTATAAATGGAAACCCTAATTCTCTTGTGATGCAAACCCTAGATATTAGGAGATTCGAGACCCTTCAACAAGCGGAATAGTTCAAAAGAATGCCTACTAAGAAGAACTCGATGGAACTGTAGTTATCAAAACATGAGTTTAACCCGAGCCACACCTGTTGGCTGAACCAAAGCTATCAAAATAGGAGCTTGACACAAACCAAACTCGTTAGTAAGAACCAAAGTAATCAAGCGAGATTCTTCAAGTGTGACTTGAAGAAGATAGATGTTCTTCGATAAGAACCAAAGAGAAATCCTCTCTATAAAAAACTAAATTTTTAATCCAAAGTTGTTCTTTTAAATCAAAAGTGTTTTGCCATTAAATAGGCTACATATTAAAATTAAATTAAATGCTAAAATAAAAGAAATAAAACTATAAAATAACTAAAAAAATTCGTGGGATAAGGATCCTTTGCATGATCAGATGTCATCTTATGTTTAAACTTTGTTTGAATATGATTTGCGTAGATTCGGCTGGATAAGATCTTTTCGACAAAATTTGCATGATTTGCATGATTTTCGTACACTTGCATGTGATTGTGCATGTGACTTTTTAATCCTCATGTGAACATGTGCTTGGCACATGTCTTTTTAATTCTTACATGCGCATATGCGTCACAACTTCCCTTTTAGTTATTCGTGAGCATGTGCCTGCACCATCTCCAAATCTTCATGTATCTTCGGCCTCTATTGCTTCAACATTATTATTTTCAATACTTGACACATTCAATAGCTTTAGATCAAGTTGTCGAGGCTCCCCTCTCTCTTGGATTTCTAAAATCAATCCTTGCAAGGCTTCATGCATCTTCTTAGCTTTGGATCGCATCATTGGGCGACCAATGTCCTCAATTGGATCATTGCTCTTGGTCTTAGGCTTGGTCACTCCTTGATCACATCATCTTGGAGGCATTATTTATACCCTCCTTAAGGCTTTGTAATCTTCAGCTGATTTTTGAATGAAAATTTTGTATGAATAGTTCATCTTCCAAACTTGAAGTTCCCTTCAAGTGGCCACCCCTTTTTCAGTGAGTAACATCCGAATCGAGTGTGAGTGTTCTTGGATTCAATTTTCGTGAATGTAAGTGGATTCTCGCACTGCTACTTCTTTCCCCACCCTCTATTAGAGGATAGAAATTCCTAGCAAAGGTGTAGAAGCTCTCAAGTACAACCATTGAAGTTGCATCATCCCCAAGTTGGAGCAAAGTTGTTTAAAAAAAACTGCTTGTTCCAAACCGAGTAGTCATTACTCCTGCAACTGTATCTCTCCAACTACAATGATTCATCCTTTTATTTTTGGACATAATCAACCTCACACATACAACTTCATCCTGCCTTAAGAATTGCATTCATACGTTTTCATACGAGAGAGTTACGCCTCTCCCAAGTTGCAAGAGAGGATTGCAAAAGAATTCAAAAAGAGAAAAAAGCCATTGAGTGAACAAAAACATAAAAAAGAAGATAGTAGAGTGAGTGAAAAGAAGAGTGAAAGAAAGAAAAAATAGTGTAAGGAGAGAAAAGCTGAGAGTGCAAGTACTTCTTGCCTCGCTATCATTACACTTTTAACCTCACTTTTTCTTGCCTATTCCACTCATTTTCCCATTCTCCTATTGTTTTCTCTCACTCATTTTTCCATTCTCCTCTTATTTTCTGTCACTAATTTTTCCATTCTCCTCTTTCCATGCTCGTAGTTTGATTCCTCATAGTAATGCTCCATCGTTGATTTGACCCTCCGTGCACGACTATTAGAAGGAGACTTTATTCTTTCATACCTCATGTCTAAAACCTTACTTTGATCTTGTATAGCCTTCAAGTATATCTCCGGATCAAAGTTAATATGTATTTTCTCACTACTCATAATTTCAAGAAAATAAATTAAAAATAGTTAGGGAACAAATAAAGTAAGTAAACGGAACTCACTCACTCCCTCACGTGTTTACACTCAATTTATTTCTCTCCATTCGTGTTTCCATCAAATAACAGCTTTTATATAATACTCTCACCCTCTTGCCTTTTACCTCTCAATTTCCTCTTTTAGCTTTTTATATGAAAACCTAATCAAGCAAAAAAAATTCAATAAGCAAAAACAAGGAAGATCAAATTTTTAAACTCAAAATTCTAATTTTCAAAATCAGTTAAAATCAAACAATTTAGAATAAGATATAGGACATCAAAAAAGGAAACTTTTCAAGAAAGAGAAGGTGATGGATTTTCTTCTTTTAAATTGATGTTTCATCATGATTTATGATTATCTAATGATCAATGGTGGAGTAAATGGATAGAAATGCATGTTTGAAGCATTGATTGGAAACTAGGTTTAAATCGGCTAAACAGAGCAGTCCGCGGTTTTTGAATTTCTGACCTTAAATGCGATCCTCTTTTTATAAATTTAAGGTTCTATGATAAGTTAGACATCTTAAAGTTTAATTTGGCTGTTGAATCGTTAAAATCGGATTAAAATTGATTAAGTTATGAATTTTTGAAATAATTGGGAAAAAATTGGAAATTTCAGTGGGCAGTTCGGTTTTTGGTTTTTATGTTTTGATTCCAATTTACTTTTTAGAAATGGTTGATCCTATGATAAACTAGACACATTAAGGAAGATTTTGGCTTTTGAATCAATTGATTTGGTTAATAATTGATTAAGTTATGGATGTTACAAGTTAAGCCAAAATGTTAGGATTATTCTGAGAAAAACTATTGATTTTGGTTTGAGTTTTTGAAAAGTGGTTAGTTGATGCTGCTTGAATCTGATTTGTTTGATGTTAAGTAAATTGAATTAGAGTTCTTGTATAGAATTCGAATGACATTCTTGGTTGATTTAGACTTAAAAGGATTGTTTGGTGAATGTGGGATTGGTTGCCAAATTTTGATGTTATGGAATTGTGTTTTAGGTGGTTGCAATAAAAAGGAAAAGTGATCAAATTTTCATGTTTATTGCTAAGGACTTGAGATAAGATTATATTGCATGTGTTCGGCTCTTAAGGCCTACATCACAAAGGTACTGGATTTTATAGGCTTTAAGGGATACAATGATGGGTAGTTAGGTTATTAGAATATGTTTTATATTAAGTATCGTTGTTTTATTGAAATGTATTGATGATATGACTACATGTTATGTTATGTTATATGCACACTGTATGTTCATGCATCACGTTTTCAATAAATTATGAAAAATATTTTATGCGTATGTTTTACATAAGAAAGATAAGAACATGTCAATTATGTAATGTATCGGTTAAGTTGTGGGACGAGGAATGACATACGACATCGTCCACCGTAAGCCTTGTGTATTCTTATCGCTGGGTGGGCTAGGGGCGGTTAAAACTCTACGGATCTTGGGGCTAACTTGGGCTGGAGGGACACATGACATGTTTACTGAGCCTACTCCTCAAACACGCCCCTTTAACCACCATATCACTGGAACTAAATGAAATGTAAAGTATGTACATGTTTTGAAAATGATCATTCATAGCACGAGCATTTTATAGCATTGATATACTCTTACTGAGCGTTAGACTCATTAGTTAAACTTTGTGATGTAAGTACTGATCGTACAGATGAGGACTTTGAGCCTCAAGTTGATGAATAGGTATAGTTGGAGGAATGAGCTCATGGGGGTGCGTTTGTGGTAGTTAGACGATTTTGACCCATGGGTGAAACTCCAAATGGTTTTGGTATATGTTTGTTTTGATTTAAAGTTTATGTACAGAAAGATTTAAATGTTTTTGACAAATACTGGAACTGTTTAGGGTTGAATATGTCTTCATAGAAAACGTTTTGATGATGAGTTTTCACTTATAGGTTTTGACTTCCGCTATGTGTTTCGATTTGTTTTATGAATAATGAATGGTTTGAAATTTAGGTGAAAGATGTTATGTTTTGAAGGATTTCAAATGGAATATATAGGTTGTACAAGTGTTTGATGAGTTAGGAGAATTGTTAAGGATGTATTGCAGGTTAAATGCTTGAGAAAAAGAAACAGAGAAATGATGTAGTATCGCCCCAAAGGGTGGGGGCGATATATCGCCCCTGAACAGTGCCAAATACATGACACTGTTCACATGATATTTATTTAATTATTTTAATTGTTTTAAGAAAAGTTTTAATTGTTTTCCCACTATTATTTTTCTATTTATTTCAAGAGAGGTTAAAAGTTAATTATATGTTTTAACGAAATCGAAAAAATTTTTACGTGAAAGTTTAAATGTAATGTCTAGTTTTGTGATGACGTACGGGTCGTTACAGATTGCACCAAGAAGGAAAAGGATTTTTGTTGGACTCAAGCTTGTTAACAAAGCTTTGAGTCGATTAAAGAGAAACTGTGTCATGCATCTATCTTTGTGCTAGATTTTTGAAGTAGAATGTGATGCTTTCGGAATAGGGATTTGAGCATTGCTTATACAAGAGGGCAAGTCACTCGCCTATTTTAGTGAGAAGCTCAATGATGCCACTTTAAACTACTCGACGTATGATAACAAGTTTCTAGCCGTCATCCGGGCCCTTGAAGTTTGGCAACATTATCTACTCCCGAAGAAACTCATTATTCATACCGATCACCAAACTCTTAAACACATCAAGAGCCAATGAAAGCTAAATAGGAGACACACTAAATGGGTGGAGTTCCTCAAACGTTATCCCTACATCATCAAATACAAAAAGGGGGAAACAAACGTGGTGACCGACACACTTTCTAGAAAGTATGTCCTTCTAATCGAATTGAGTACTAGATTATTGGGTTTTGAATGGATCAAAGGAGCTTACGAAGGAGACCAAGATTTTGTTCATTGGTATGATTTGAGTAAGAATAATACCGAGTGTGGCTACAATTTAATGGATGGATACCTCTTCAAGAAAGAGAAATTAAGCATTCTAAGTGGAGGAATCCGAGAGTCTCTAATCAAATAGGCTCATGGGGGCAGTTTAGCTAGTCATTTTGGAGAAAAAAAGACTTTGGAAGCCATCAATGAATATTTTTATTGGCCACATTTACTTAGAGATATGTATAAGGTTTTGGAAAAATGCATAGTGTGCAATAAGGCCAAGAGCCGAGTTCTTCCTTAAGGGCTCTACTTACCTTTGCCGGTTCCGAGTCATCCTTGGATAGAGGTGAGCATGGACTTTGTTTTGGGACTCCCTTGCACCTCCTGATCAAAGGAATCAATCATGGTGGTAGTAGATCGGTTTTCAAAAATGGCTCACTTCATTGCTTGTTCAAAGACAGACAACTCTAGTCATATAGTCGAGTTTTCTTTAAGGAAGTAGTTCGCATGCACGAAATACCGAAGTCCATTGTCTCGGATAGGGACACCAAATTTTTTAGTTTGTTTTGGAGGAATCTTTGGTCAAATTGGGCACTAAGTTTCTATTTAGTACCTCATTTTAGCCCCAAATCGACAGTTCAAACTGAAGTGGTGAATAGAACAATGGGAGCTTTGCTAAGAATTATAGTAGGCAATAAGCTCTCTGATTGGGACTTATAACTCCCTTACATTGAATTTTCCTATAACCTGAGTGTGCACGACTCTACTCAAATGGCCCCTTTCGAGGTAGTTTACGGCTTTAACCCCCTCACACCACTAGACCTTATCCAATTACCCACGAAAGACATGGTCAATCCTAGTGCAGTAAGTAAAGTCGAACAAGTGAAGACTTTGCATGAGAAGGTTAGGAAGAACATTCAAAAAAAGAATAAGACCTACGCCAAACACACCAACCGCGATAGGAAAGAAGTTATCTTCAAAGAAGGCGATCTAGTATGGCTGCATTTGGGGAACGAGAGGTTACCTAACCAAAAAAAATCCAAACTTTTCCGTAGAGCTGATGGATCGTTCAAGGTAGTGGAAATGATCAACAACAATGCATACAAGCTTGAATTACCGGGAGAATACAGAGTTTCTACCACTTTCAATGTACAAGACTTATCCCCGTACATTAGAGAAGAGACCGACCTAGGAGAACACGAGCACATCAAGAAGAAACACATTTGGATTTGAGGTCAAATTTTCAATCACCAGGGGAGGATGATGTGCCAAGAGGAGCCATCACTCGATCGCGAGTGAAATCATTGGTCGAGCCTTTAACTAATAAGAGTGCTCTTTTTGTAGGTTAAGCATTCTTTGAAGACTTGAGGTTGGAGCCAAGTGCACTAGACATGGAGAAGCTGTTCCACTTGCTAACATGGGAGCACCCTTCGGCCACTCCAAAAATGGAAGGAGGAATTTGTCTTCCTTGTGAAAATTAATATAGTTTGAGTTTGCTTTTATTTCCTTTAAAGACTTTAGCATTTTTATGTATTAGATGACATGAAGTGGCTGAACATGTAATGGAGGGAATATTGGTTGCATTTTGAAAGAAGAGGGATCACTTGAAAGTGACCTTTGGAGAGAGAAGGATTGTGCCCAAAATGGCAAAACCATTTCTTATGGACTATAACTTTAAATTGATTTGAATGCTTTCTCTATGAACAGAGCCTTGGGGTGGGCGATCAATTTCTCACAAAGGATCAAGTCATCTGACTCGACATTTTTATTAGGTCCACCTTTGGATCGTGACAAGTGTTACCATGCTCAAATTGATATATTGAAGAAGAAGTCTTAAGCAATCCATTGTTATGAAACTAATTCACTTTTTGGATTCGACATACTTCTGAGAATTGAAGAACTCAACTTCCAACACCACAATTTTATTGCCTGATAGTAATATCTTGGATCAAATCAAGTCTAAGAGTCATTGTTTTCTCATCTTCAGCCCAACACAAAATAATCAACAAAGTCTCACATAAGCATCTCATAAGGTGAAAATTCAATATTATTTGATAGCTATTATCATATATAAACTCAACCAACACCAAATAACTTACCCAATTACCATAGAGATCCATAAAGCAAAATTAAAACAAATACTGAAAAAGTTTGGATCGATCACTCAAACTATCATTTTGTCTGAGAAAGATTTATACACTTAATAACTTAGTGTCCTAAGCTTTCTATAGGCTCTCTAAAACTTCAAAGTAAATTTTGATATGCGTTTGAAAATACTTGAAGGATTATTACGAGGTCGAAAAATGTTGTCACTTAAGCTTCACTTAACTTTGACATAAAATAGCTCATCATAACATGAATAGAGTGTGCAAATTTGGTCAATCCATCAACAATCAACACAAACAATAAATCTTTGCACTATTTCTGTAATCTGGTCAATAGTTTCATGACAATACTATCCCATTTCCACTCTAGAACATGTAAAGACTGTAAAAATTTAGCATTATCAAATGCTCGACCATGGTCATTTGAATGATCCAAAATCTAACAACATTTTATAGTACATCTTGCTCCATCCCAATCATCAACTTTGACGTACATGTCATTATACACTTTTTTACTACATAAAAGAACTATCAAATTCCAAATCGTGGTTCAACTAAAAATTCTTGTTTCAAATCCAAATCATTGGGCACTACTGCTATGCTTTTGAATAAGAAAGGTACATGAGCAATGACCTCTCAATTGTTGTGCTCAAATCTCTCTTTAAGTTCACTAGTAAGCTCTTGCATTTTCTTACCACGTTACAAAAAGGTATAAGTTGCTATTAAGTTACACTCACAAACTATCAGACCATCGTTAGGACACTACACATCATGGTCATTAATAGTTAAAGGTCCCATCCAATTTGTAAGAAGTAAAGAAATAAAGCTTTGGGGATGTTGATTCAATGCATCTACAATAATATTAGTCTACTATGATTGTTGTCTAAAGTAAAGTTTTAATCTTCCATATATTTCATTGATTCCTTCTATCTAATATTTGAATCACACTTTGTTAATAAATATTCCAAACACTTGTGGTCCGAGAAGACTTTAAACTTCATGCCTTAGAAATAACTCCATCAAATTTTGAAAACAAAAATTGTTTTTTACTAATTTGAGCTTATGAGTTAGGCTCATCTGTTTTCAACTATCAGGATGTATAAGTATTAACATTATCATGCTACATCAATACACACCCAAATCAAACTTCTCATGTATCAGCATGATCGACATACAGAAGAGTTCTACAAGGCATAAAAAAAAAAGCAATACCGTGGTCAATTGGAGTTTCAGCTTCTCAAAACAAACTAATACTTTCCATTCTATTCAAACTTAGCATTTCTTTTTGTGAACCGCTTCAATATGATCGTAGAAGAAAAACTTATAATGAAGCAACAACAAAATTATCTAAATTCAAGAAACTTTGGACCTCAATAATGTTCATTGGTGGCTAACATAGCCAAAATCTGAGCTAGATCCACGAGATATTGACTTTAGAATTAGTATGTCTGAGAAATTTCACTTATCATTTAAGAGTGATGTGCCTAGGGAAGCAACCACCCAATTTCGATCTAAGACTTTAACTAACTTGTGTGCTCATTTTGTAGGTAACACATTTGAAAACCAATTGAAGCTAAAGGCTAGCACAAAAGACAAAGGGAAGCCCTTCCACTTGTTAATATGGGAGCCACATCAAGATTGAACCGAACTTGAAGAAGGGATCAATGTCTCCCTTGAAACAAAGTGATGTAACCAAAAGTTTAATTTATTTTCTCTAAGTTTCTAGTAGTTCTCTTTTAACTTGTGTAGGCTGAACACATTTGCATTAGGGGTCCTCTTTAGGCTATGTTTTGTGGTAGAATAGACTATTTGAAAGTGACATGTGGAGAGAAAAAAGTTTTGCCAAAATTGGCAAAAGAAGCTTGTACTTGGCTGGAGCATTTGGCTGATTGTCACTTATTTTGTCTTAGTTTTGTTGGCTGATCAATTGAACCCTAATGTTGTAAAGAGGTGTGGTATTTAAACCACCCTTATAGCTGCTAATGAGCAGCACATTTTGGAGTAGAAACTTGAAGTTCATCTTCTTTCAATCCTTGTAGCCGCCGACGTCAAGTCTCCACATTCCCTTGGTGAGTTATATCTGAGCGTGTGGGAAGTGTTGATTTCCTATTTTCATGAGTGTAGTGGATTCCATCAATATTGCTCCATTCCCTACCTCTCCCCTGAAGGTAGAACATTCAACAAGAGTGTACAAAGCTCACTTCATAGCAAGTTGGAGAGCACTTCCTCAAGAAGAGCCATAAACCCGAGAATATGCACCTTTATCACCTTCTGGACCAGCACGCACCCCTTCATCTATACTTCTCCATTTCCTTTGAGTTAGACCCTGGTTCTTAAAAGGTATTTCCATTACTTCTAAAGGAAGAATCTGTTAAAGTTTCAGCTCATTTGTAATTGTTTTGGTTGAGTTATAGCCTGAATAAATAATTCCATTTTTCAATTTTGGTTGTTTTATCGTTGGCCGAGTTTTAGTGAATATTGGGCTTGGATACTTTGGGCTTTGGACTGTGGTAGGCCCATTTGAGGTAGAGATTTATTTTTTGCACACTTTAATTAATTATTTTATGTTGTAAAATAATTTATAAATCTTTTGTTATCACCTTATTTGAATACATATATTATTTTATGCATGTTTCTCTTTTTGTCATGAAAAATGTCACGACCCTAATACTGTACCCAATTTCTTGTACTTATATTTTTCTTTTTCTTTTTATACTTAGCGTTTAAGTGGAAAACAATTTAATAAAACGTTTAAAACAATTACAAAACAATTATTTAAACAACACGTACACAAACACCTACCTTAATTACAACCTCATCATTTCGCTAACACAATTCTATCTATACCACAAATACTATCCACATCACAATCATACACTTTACAATACAACTTAATTTCAAACCACCAATAGTCCTACATCTCCATAATCTCGCTTAAAACAACTCGTGACATATTTAAACAAAACACATTTCCATGAAAACGAACTGCGTGGTTCCGTTTAAAAGTTTAACATTTCCTCCTGTTTCAAAGAAAATACCAAGCAGTTCAATATCATTCAAATAACTGATTTAACAAAACGTTTTATAAAACAGTTTGCCAAAACATCTGTATATCAATCTATCAGCTAACCAGAACCAAACAACCTAAAATATTTCTATACAATTTATCTAACTAATTCATCATTAACCCAAAACATCTCAATAACCCCAAAAATCTATATATATACTTCCCCGCAGGTCAGGTAAGCCTCGACTGCGCCAGCACACCACCGCAGTCATTCTCTATCAACTGGACTCAAACCTCAGGAGGAGGGATCCCATCCTCACCTGGTTCCTCGATATCTAGATCACCTACACCATACATACACACTATGAGATGAAATCCCAGTAAGACTCGTAAATGCAAATGCTATGCTATGCACTTCATTAGGTTTGACCTTATGGTGGTTGTTCTCCAAACGTTGGCCTTGGTTTGTATTGTTCAATCCATTGGGACACTCGTAAAGGTTTTTGGTACAGTTATTGTAACGCCCCAAACCCGACCCGGCTCGGTGCGCTACGTTTGCAAACCAAACGTGTATTTAAAACATCGTTTAAACTAATTTTCGTGAAATATTCGGCTCGGTTTTGTTAAAATTCCCGGCTCGATGTTCGGGTTTTTCGAACCCTCAATTTTTCTTGGAACACGTGTCTAAAATACTGTTAAAATACGTTGGAAAAATGTCGGGTCAAAACATGTTAGAAATCGGGAGAATAAAAAAAAACGAAAAATTGCACCTAAAGGGGTACTGGGCGTGCGCTGGGCGCCAGGCGCGCCCAGGCTACGCGCGCTGCGCGCACGCTATGCGCGCCGCACTCGACGCACGTGCGCGCGCGTCCGCGCTTTGGGGCGCACCAGCGCGCCCCATCACAACCTTCCACGACCGATCGTGGCTAAATGCCCGATCGGTCGGACCTTCTCGGGTTTTCTTCACCCAGAAACTTCCTGACCGCGACCGGTCGTGCCCCGGGCCCGATTGATCGGGCCGGCTCGGGTTTTTCATCACTGAAAACACCCTAAAATGCCCTTTTTAACCTTTTTCCACCTCCCTACACATTTTAACACTTTTCTACATCCCGATCATCTCCAAAAATCCTGAAAATTTAACCATACCTTCCCGACGCATAAATCTTCCTACCCCATAATTATTTTTGAAAACCGACTTAAAACGGAGAAATACAAAATCACAAACATAACCCGACTGTTAGTTACTTTAAAATCAAAACGGGCAATATAACGCCTAAAACTTTAAATACCCAAAACCTAAATAAATCCCGGAAAACACACCGCTTCCATCACGAACAACTATACTCCCTATCCATCTTCAAATCAACTCGTAAACCCGGTAACATACATACGAAAATATTTACGAACATAATTTACCACAACTTAATAAAGTTTCCTAACTCCCACAAAACAACATTTCCACACACTAACTATCCATACCAAAATACTTACAAATTATACTATCCATGTCAAACATTCACCTCCCACTACCCGAGACATCCAGTGGTCAAAACGCCCCGACAATAGCCTGCACTGGCGGACTCCGTACTCCTCCGACTGCAGCCTAATCCTCGGTAGTCTCGTCTACCTCACCTGTATACAAATCGTCACCTACACCACAGAACACACAAAAAGGTAAGCCTAACGCTTAGCAAGTAGGGAAATAATGCACAACACACACTAAATGTTTGACTCAACCCTAACATGCAGTCTCTGCACACTCTGTTGTTTTTTTTTTCGTTTCAATTGCATTTTATCTTTCACTTCCAGGTGAATCAAGTAGGCACACGCCCCCACACAGTCCAGGACGGCCACGCCTTGACCCACAGAGCTAGACCGGAGGCACACGTCCCAACACAGTCCAAGACGGCCAACCGAATCTCCTCCAATCGATCGTAGAATCCTCATCGTGCACTTCAAGCACGAGTGCACTTCAAGCACGAACCTCATTGTGCACTTCAAGCACAGGTGCACTTCAAGCACCAACCCCATTGTGCACTTCAAGCACGAACAAGTTGAGGTCGAGAAATTCATACTCACGACTCATTACGTACATTAGAATCCTCCAATCGATCGTAGAATCTTCATCGTGCACTTCAAGCACGAGTGCACTTCAAGCACAAACCCTATTGTGCACTTCAAGCACGAATAGGTCGAGGAAGTCATACTCACGACCACGTTGCAAATCTTTTCTTATCTTTCATTTCATTCTTACGCTCAAGGATGCAAAACACGTAATTTCGTAGTTTAGAAAACCATGATGCGTGACACACGATGCATGACACAAAGCAAAACATAGCAACAACCAAACAATCCCTACCGTTCTATGGTGTAGGCCCGAAGGCAACAAACACGCACTCCACTACTTACCTGGCTGCTTCAAAAACGTGCTGTCACTTCGTCCAACCAAAGTACACGTCAATTACCTAACCATTAAGGAAAAGTTACTTAGTAACAAACTAAGAAATTCTAATATTTCAACTAGCTTAAACTAACCCTAACTTTTTAACCCAAAACGAACCAACACTCAAACACACTCACACTTAAACACTTAAACCCGATTTTTATACAAGTTTTACCGTCCAACGTTCAAACGGCCAGAACTTTCTCGTTTTTCAACGGATTTCGACGTGCCACCCCAACTCGGAAACCTCTACACGTCTACTATCCATTGAATCACTCAAAGTAACCAAACAAAGTAATTGGCCTACTCGAAAATCAAGCAAACAGAATCGGGTATATAGGTGTTCTTCAACCATTTTTGTGGAACACTTCACCAATCTTTAATCTAACCCTCAAATCTACCTAAACTAAGTCATTCAACAATCAAAACATCAAAATAGGGAAGAAATCTAACATTAAACCCAAATTTTCGGACTTCACATTCTAGGGTTTCCAAACCCTATGCAATCCCCCACAAAACACCCTAAAAACACTCCTAATCTTCATCCAAAGTTACAAAAACCAAAACCCATAAAGTTTTACCTTAAAATGCCTTGAGAAAATTGAAGAGAGGAAGAAGAGAAGTACATCAATGGAGGAAAGAGGGCATCGATGGAGATGAAGGGGAAAAAATGAGAGAAATCGACTTTTAACCTAAAGTTTTCTTCCACTTTTTGTTTCCCCCCACCAAAGTTATAAAATTTGCAAAACAACCCACACTATTCTCTTCTTCTTCTTCCAACGTGAAGGCCTTTTTATTTCACCTATTTCTTCCATTTATTTCATTAAATGATACATTTCTATTGGTTGAAAAACAAAACACCTTTTGACTTTTCCACTTAGTGGTTTGAATAGTCAAACATCATTTTCTCCCTTTGCTTGCCTTAATCCCAAATCCATTTCTCAACACCTATCATTAAACGATCCTAACCGCCTACCCTAAGACGTATGTGCGTTACAGGAAATTCTCGGGTGTTACAATGTGGTAAGGAAAATATGTATGTTGGAATAGATTTGTACCCTCAATCTTTGATATTAATTGTGTGTTCATCTTGTTATCACTATTAAGAACATTTATTTATTTACCTGTGTCATTTTGGTATGGTCTGTACGAAATAAAAAAAAAGGATATTGGCCGGTAGACATGTTGGTGGTGATACTGTGTAACACCCAGGATTTTTTCTTAACTACGGGTTACCTTAGATTTAATTACGCTAGAAGAACATAACCTTGATTTTAGAGTTTTTCTAGCAATTAATTTTGTCACGACCCTAATACTGTACCCAATTTTCGTACTATTATATTTTTTTTATACTTATAACTTTAACTGACTCTAGGCGGAACTAAACCAAAATCGAAACCAGAATCGAAATCGGAATTGAATTCTAATCTTTAAATCACTTAAAACGTAACTTAAAGTAATTAAAACAATTAAATAAAACAATTAAAATAAAACAAAATCGGCAAAAGGGGCAATCACCCCATTTATGCAGGGGCGATTCGCAACAGGCGAATGTTCGCCTGTTGCGAAACGCCTGTGGCGATTGATCGCCACAGTTTGTGGCGATCAATCGCCACACCCTCTGGATTTCTCCAAAGGGAGGCGATTCGATCGCCGCGCTTGGCGACTATTCGCCAGGCGCTCTGGTTCCTTCTCCCATTCTCTTCCTCCTTCCCCTTTCTTTCTTTCCTTTTCTCCTACACTAATTCCACACACATCACAATCTCCTTCACACTTCTTTACCCACAAACACAACATTCATCATAAGAACTTAAACCCAATCAAAACCGAACATTTACACGTTCTCATAAACTCGTCCGAAAACTGACTCAAGACGTATTTAAAACAAAGTACGGTTTCCTGAAAACAAACTGCATGGATATATTTAAAAACTCTACATTTCCTCCTATTTTACATCAATTTCAATTCAAATGAAAACAGTACTGAATAAGTTTATAAAACAGGTTTTCAAAACGTTTAAAACCTCAAAAGTAAACCTATCAACTACCAGTTCTCAAACATCCTAAAATGTCTATACAATCATCAATCCAAAATATCCCAAAAACCCCACAATCTATACATACGTCCCCACGAGTCAGGTAAGCGTCGACTGCGCCAGCATACCACCGCAATCATTCTTCGTCAACTGCGTCACTCCTCAGGTGGAGGGATCTCATCCTCACCTGTTTCCTCGAAATCACCTACACCATACAACACACTATGAGATAAAAATCTCAGCAAGACTCGTAAATGCAAATGCTATGCTATGCTATGCTGTGCTATGCTATGCCATGCTATGCACTGTAGGTGTCACCGAGATCCTATCCCCCTAACCAGAGAGAGCTCATCCAGCGGGCAGACTACTCTTTCCAGCTAGAGGAGGGGGGTGCACGCTTACAACACGTACAGCCGTGCCTGAGCCCCACCTCGCGTGACCTATAAACTGTATGCCTTTCGGCCTGTAAACTATATGCCTTACGACCCAATTTTATTCTTTGCATTATCTTTAAACTTCATGCAGAAATTCATTTTCATGCTTTTCTTTAAAACACGTGATGCGTGAACAATTCTATATCATAAAGTAAACAAGCAATAACGTGTACCATCAAGACTGTAAAGCATAACCTATAAACCACTAAACCTAGCTACCCAAACCAAGCAAAATTAAACAGACGCATCTCCAAAACTCCTCGAGACGACATTCGACGTACGGTGTAGGCCAATCGGCCAGAGAAGATCACGAGAACTTACCTCGTGTCCAAAGCAGCTCAAGCTCCATCCACGAGCGTTGTTTGTCTGAGGCAAAACATAATATCGAAGTTAAAACGAGTTTAAACTATCGATAGTCCAAATTTACCAAAACCTTAACTAAAGAACTTCCTAAAGTTCTAATCCAATTTATTGAGCTATTTATTCGAGCAAATTACGCTCAGCACCACAATTCCTAATTTACGAGTTTTCCCTAAAATCACGAAATTTCACAAATTATAACGTTTTTCCTAAATCAACTAGATTAGTCCAATAACGTCCAATATATCCTTTATATCCTTAAACACGATAAACTTATTAATTACGAACCCTAAATCGACATTTTTATCGAAACCCTAAACGAAAACCCTAACGATAAACTCTACGAAACTCGGAATTTAACGCTCTAAAACTATAGAATCATACCTAGAGCGTTGATTGGAGGAGAAAGCGTGAAGAAAACGGAACGATTGGAGGAAGAACGGAGGTTGGAAATGGAGGAAGGCGTCGACGGCGAAGGAGAGAAAACTCTGTGGTTCGTGAATTGCCAGAGAAGAAAAGAAGAAGTGAGGAAGAAAAAAGGTTAAGTGGTTTTAAATAATATAAACTTTGTAAATTACTATTTTGCCCTTCCTCTGTTTTTATATTCGTTTCGTCCTTCGTTTCGTTAATCGGCTAGGTATTCAGTTTTACCAAAACTCCTTATTTCACCAATAAGTCCAACTTATTATTCGAGATTTATTAAAACCGTCCGTTCTCAATTCGGACCCCGTTTACTATTTTTACTAAAACGTCCTTTGTATTACGAGAAACTTAATTACTCGGAATATAGCGTTATTACTCCGAAAATTCTCGTAAATTCGTTAAAATTCCAACTAATAATTAGGATAATAATGGCTCTTCTTTTTTGTGAAACGAGTTTGATTTGACATATTTATAGAAAATGCCGATATATATTACAATCTAAAATTCCGTACAGGCCGGATATTACAAATTTAGAAGAGAGAATTTGTGAGAAAACCAATAAAGGTTAAGGGAGAATTGTGGTTGATTGGTTGTTTTAATTAAAAGAAAAAAAAAGGATTTAAATGGGGGTGTGCCACGTGAGAAATGTGAGGCAAATGAATATTGGTGGTGTTTTGATATTTTAGAAAGTTAGTGGTTAAAAACAAAAAGAGGAAAATATTTTTTTTTTTATAAATTGGTAAAGTTAGGTGATTAATGGCAAAACCCCATTTTCTTCTTCTTCCTCCTCTCCACGACATTGGCAGCCATTGAAGCCTCCATCTTCTTCATTTTATCAAGCTTTTTCAAGGTTTAAGGTAAGAGTTTAAATGGATTTTGATAATAATGCATCTATAGGGTGATTTTAGTGTTTTTTAGGATGTTTTGGTGAAGATTTGCTAGGGTTTGGAAAACCCTAAATGGGGATTCCGAAAATTATGGTTCTTGGTTAGTTTTCTTTCTAGATTTAGTGTTTTAAATGTTAGAGGGGTGAGTTTAGGTGGTTTATGGAGTTAGATGAGAGTATTGGTGGAAGTTGTGAAAAACCGGGTTTTGGAACTAAGAAGGCCGAATCTGTCTGGTGCAATTTGTGTCGCCAAGTTATTTTTTTGTTAAGTTTGAGTGTTTCAATGGATATTAGACATGTAGAGGTTTACGGATTGGGGTGGCACGTCGAAATCCGTTGAAAAACGAGGGAGTTATGGCCGTTCGAAGTTGGACGTTGTAATTTTGCATAAAAATCGGGTTTGAGTATTTAGGTTGAAAATTTTATGTTTGTTTGGTTGAGTTGATTTCTTTAGAATCCCCTAGAATATTACTAAGTTAAGTTTTCGTTATTTTAGGTGATCGAGCGTGTAATTTGGTTGGACGAAGTGAGCGAGAACGAACCAAGACGCCAGGTAAGTAGAGGATTGTGTATTTTGTTGCCTTCAGGCCTACACCACGGAACGGTAAGGATGTTTGTTTGTTTGGTTGTTTGGTTGTTGTGTTTTATTGTATGTTGTGCATTATGTTTGGTTGTTTGCTTGTTGTGTTTTATTGTATGTTGTGCATTGTGTGGCATGCATTGTGGATATTGTTTGTTTTAATTGAGTCTGTTTTTTTTTTAGATTTTTACGAGTCATGAAGTTTTGGGTGCCGGGATAGAGTGGTAAAATTACCGATTTTTTTTTTAAACATCGTTTTAAACGCGGGTTAGCATAGCAAAGTAGCGCACCAAGCCAGAGCGGGTTCGGGGGCGTTACATACTGAGTGCTATAAGCCCTTTGATCCTTGATGTTTAGTAGTTGTTTTTCTTTGTTGTTTGATGTTAGTGTTGATTATGAGAATGGTATTTGTGTATGTTGTTTTAAAGTATTTGTGGAGTGGATATAGGTGAGTTTAGATATTTGGTATAGGAATCAGGCCATGACTACCTTGGACACTGAAGTTTATTTATTGAATATGTTAGCTTAATTTTAGTTAATCAATTGTGTTTTGATGAGTGAATTTGATAATGGACAAATTTGTGTTTAATAATTTTTGTAAATAAAAGACTTGAAATATTTAATATATTATGATGGAAATTAGCTGACAAAGTTATTTAGTCTTCATGAGAAGTTAATAATTTTTGAGGTTTGTTTTTTGGACTCCTTGAGTTAGCCTATGGGAGATAGTTGTTGAGCTACAAAATGGTAGACTGCAGCCAAAATGCCATGAAGGAGATTTCGATCGAGCTGTCGATATGTACGGTGATCATTGGAATGACAAAGAGCTTCCTGAAACTATATATGGGGGCAATTGCTCGAATGGTCGAGAGCTCTGCAGTTTTGAAGTACCTGATTTCGGTTGACCATGAAGTACCTGATTTTGGTTGACAAGACCATATACGAGGTTGACCGTTGAAATCCCAGAGAACAACCAATCATCTGAACACTAAATCTTGTCGACGTGTCAAAGACACAAGATGACCAAATTTTTGAGGTCATGGTCGACCTATCATGAAGCACAGTCTACCAAGTTTACTAAACCAATTTGAAGAATACATGACATCAAGAAATGCAAACAACCGTGGAGCGGATGTGTCAAGCGTTGGTCCAATCTCTATGGCATTTAGATAGAACAACTTGCATCTAAGCCATAAGGGTCACAAGGTAGTCTACCAAAGAAGGATGCGATCATTTGGAGGTTGCCATGAACAAGCCACAATAGTCATTTAACAATCAATAGAAATATGGACAAGGTCGACCAACGACTTCAGGTTTTGTGTGTGTTTATAGTAAGTGGAGTCCTACGTTTATTGCACAATTACTAGATTTTATCGCGAATAATATTGAGTTGTATTCTTGTAGAATTTTTTTTTTGCTCATATCACTAACTCTCACAATTCATACACTTGAAACAAACCCAAGTGAGAGTTAGTTCTTGTTCTTAGTTACTTCCAATTCAATCCTTATCTTTTTGCGTGTTGAGAAAGGGTTTGAGACCCTACATTATTATAACTCTTTTGGCACTCAGAAGTTAATCTCTCGTAAGTTACGTGGGTGGAATCGAATATTCAAGGAGAAACCTTAGACTCTAGACACATGTAGTTTGGTCGAACCACGTTAACTTGTTGTTCTTATTTACTTTTAAGTCACGCTAAAGTGATTAGGATTGAATCAACAAAAATTATAATAACTAATTCACCCCTCCCTTCATAGGTTATTTTTCTATCCTTCGTTTCCATGTTTGAGTTGAGAAATACAAGTAGATAGACATACCAGGGCTAGATCATCGTAGACTAGTTATTAGACCATGAGAGATTGATAGTGGCATATTTGCCATGTCATGCATGGTGTGAGCATGAATCATATAATGGCATAGGTATTTACATATAATAGGAAAAAGAGTTATTTTGAAAAATCTACATATTTTTTTCGTAAATAAATGAGTTTTGTGTAAATGTTTTGCATTTATCTTTGTCCAATTATTTCATGCCCAACTTTAATTTCATAATTTATCTATGCGTTAATGGTTAAATTTTTTATGAGGTGGTCAATTTGGTAAAAAGTGAAAATTATTGCAGTGGTTAAAATCGAAAATAATTCCTAACTTTATACACTTCTAACAATTGTGATGCAACTTAGAAATTAGGGTTTCTGGCCCTTACATGTTATCACTGTCTTCACTTTGAAAACTAAATGCTTGGGCTTTATTTATTTTAAAATCTCTCACACTATGCAGAGCGTTGTATCGCTTTGAAGAAAATTAGGAAACCCGATTATGATATATACCAATGTGCACTCTCCTACCAACATTGATTGCAGCCCAACTTAGTAATGATGCTATAGGATATACATCTCCCTAATATGTAGGTTACTTGCACATAGGACACTAAAACTGTAATATCTGTCAATTTTTTGCGTTATTTGAAGTCAATTTGTTTCATGTTAACTCAAATTGTCTTGTTTCGTTGGCATTTTGTCACATGTGATTTTTCGGTCAAATTGGTCAAACTGTTAGCTTTGAAGTCATTCTTGAAAAAAATTTGAAGTTTAGATATGGATAAATTGATATTTTGTCCTCATGTTTGTTTGAAAGGATTTTGTGTAGTGTTTGACGTGCAAGTTTGGTTCGTTGAGTCCTAGGATTTTTGTTAAGTAAATTAATTTTTGTTGCAAGCGAAGTTTTGTTTAGCATATGAGATTTTCCTTGAATAGGTTCGGAGGAATTAAGGATTAATATTTAGTTTCTCAAGAAACCAAGATTTAATGATTTATTTAATATATATAATATAATACTATACTTTATATTTATATATTAAATAAATTAAATTATTATTATTTTATTTTAAATTTTATTTTATAAAAGGGAGGAAGGGTTCCCCCTTCTTTCTTTTGGATCGCACGCGAGAGATACGAGGGAAGAGAGGGAGAGAGGAGTATGGCACAACAGGAGAGTTTGGCCTCCAAAATTGAGTTTCCATCACATCAATCTTCAAGTTTTGTGAAATTCTTCGCGAGTAAGCTAAATCTAAGTTTCGTTTTTGAGTTTGAAAGTTAAGGTTTATGTTGATTCTGGATTCGAGCTTGAAAACTCGAATTCTTTGGTTATTTTTGGATTGTCTGAGTAGATTTGCAGTACAGGATGAATAGTCGATTACCGGCAGAAATCACCGAGGGAGGTTGGCTTTCGTGCTCTCTGTTCACTAAAAATTGGTGCATTGGTCGACTCTTTTTGAGCAATTGTCAACCGATTGTGGTGGTAGAGTCGAGTAAAGGTTGACACCTTAGCAAGTCTTGTCCTCGGCAGACTGTAGGCTGCAAGCGTCGACTGAGTTGGTTGACAATTGCTACACTTGAGAGGGTCAAGGTTTGACCCTTTGCTCAAAGTGTTGACCCCTGCCAACCAAGAGTAACAATGGTCAACTCTTGCTTGCAAGTGTCGACCCTTGTTGTGTCTAGCGTGCATGAAGAGTCGACTGGACCGATCGACCCTACTGTGGCAGAGCCTATGAAGGGTCAACTCTTGCTAGGAGCAATCGACCCTCGTATTACGTTTAGTACCTCATATTGATTTTATTTAAAGAAATTTTTTTCACTATAGTCTTTTGGTTGGGTTCCTATTGCTGATTTAGGATCCACATGTTATCATCTTAGTATGCTAATACGAGATTTTGACGTCAGATTGTTATAGGTTCTAATTCCAATTGTGTGTGCCAACTTGTCGGTAAGGCTTTGGTTGTCATTGAGGTTGAAGTTTCTATATTACTCTGCATTTGCATCGCATAGTTTTCAAAACTTTATTTTTGTTGAATGACACATGAAAACCCTAACAGGATCTGGTCGCCAACACGTCAGATTTTATGCATATGTACTTACGTTTTATAGGTCTACTTTACAAGAACATAGTATTTCATTAAATTTGTAACACGTATACACCCAATGGGCAGATTTTGTTTGGGCTAATTGAGCCATTTCTATTAACGATCTCTGGTTGTTTTTATCTGGCTGAACAACTAAAACAACCGAAGTAAGATTATTTACATCTTCTACAATACAATTCCAAATGGGGTTTGGAAGAGTACAAACGTATGTAGAGGAAAATAATGCTGCAAGAATGATGGATGAAGCCAAATGTATGGCTTAAATTTCTTCTTGAGGTAATTTGATAGTTTGGTGCACCTTTGTTAGGGAATTCACTACTTTGGGTAAGTAGTGAGAAAGGAACACTAGTAGGATAACTAGCTCAAATTAACTAGTTAAACTTTGAACTCTCTCACTTGTTTGGATATGACTCACCAAGTTAATGGAGACAACTTGAAGGAACCTTCAAGTCTGTGAAGAAAACACTTCAACACAATATAATGGTTTGTTTGATAATCAAAAGATGGTGATTCAACTTAGCTTTATGGGTTATTTAAACCGCAAAGTCCAAAAATATGAAGTACTAAATTAATCTTAAAGGAATTAATGTGTTGAAGAGTGACACCTCTTCAATGTCACATTTTTGCAAAGGCAACCCTTCAACTAGTAACTCATGGTTTTCCAAGGTTACTCTTCATCTTTCAAAGGTCACTAGCTTCAGATTAGTCCCCTTCACACACTCTAAACATAAATGACACTTGCATGCACTCACTTGGCTACATAATTGGATCGGCCGAGTGATGGCTACATTATTACAACTCTTAAGTACATGAACAACTACACATGCAAATTAAAATAACATAAGACATAACATCAATGAAAATAAAACTTAATAGGTAGTCTTCAAGGCTTAAAAGTCGTGCTGGATGTGCGATCTTGGCGGTCTACACAAAGGCCCAATGCTAAGCGCGCCCTCCTCCATAAGTGGTGTGCAACCCCTTGTCCTCATATAGGCTTAGGCCTTCCAACTTGATGAGATATGTGAGTTTCTCTTTGTCCATGATTGAAGGAGTCTTCTCTAAGTTATCATAAAAAGAGGCACCTGCAAAATAAACGAACAAGATAAGAGACTTCTTGGCTTGAGATCACATGAGGGGCCTCAGAAACACATCATCCTCCCAAGGTAATTGAGGATTTTACCCTAAATCTGATTTGATTTCTATTTCCTCCTCTTCTTCACCAAGGTAAGGAGACAAGTCTTGTACATTGCATCAGCCCTTGGTAGAAGCTTTGACTTCCTTTGCTTAGGAAATCTTTCTTTTCTTAGGTGAAGCCATACCAAATCACCTTCTTTGAAAATCACTTCATTTCTCCTCTAGTTTGTTGCTTTAGCGTAAGCTTCATTCTTCATTTGGATGGATTTACAAATTTTCTCATGTAAAGACTTAACATGCTCGGCCTTGGAGGCTCCATCCAAATTTATAGCACTTTATTGGGGTAATGGAATTAGGTCCTTTTGTGTGAGTAGATTGAAACTATAGACAACTTCAAACAGACTCGTTTGGATAGTAGTGTGTAAACTCCTATTATAAGCGAACTAAATGTTAGGTAGTTGCAAATCCCAATCGCTGAGTCTTCTCCCAACTATGCTCCTCAATAGTGTTCCCATTGTGTGGTTGACAACTTCGGTTTGTCCTTCTGTTTGTGGATGGAATAAAGTACTAAAAAGAAGCTTGATGTCCAACTTACTCCAAAGGGTTTGCCAAAAAGTACTTAAGAACTTTGTGTCTCCATCCAAGACAATGGACTTTGGAATGCCATGCATTCATACCACTTCCAAGCCGTGTTAAGAGAAGATGAACCTGAGGAAGTAAATATTTGCTTGAGCAAATGAGCATTTCTTAAGGTTGCTAAATAGTTTAACCTTCCGAAGGGTCTCAAATAATAACTCAATGTGTACCAAGTGGGATTGGATATCCTTACTATACACCAAGATGTCGTCGAAGTACACCACAATCAACTTCCCTAAAAATTCTTTGTGTACGCGGTGCATGAGGCTCATGAAGGTGCTTGGTTTGTTAGAAAGTCCAAAAGGCATAACCATCCACTTATAGAGGCTGTACTTAGTCTTGAAGCCTTATAGTGTCATCTTTCTTTGGAATAAGTAATGAAGGAACGACACAAGGGCTCTTGGATTCTCAGATGTTACCTTTTTCAAGTAACTCGGTCATTTGCTTGTGTAATTCTTTGGCCTTTTCGGGATTCATTCTACATACCAGTCGATTTGGTAGGACTTTTCTTGGTGTTAAGTTGATGCAATATTCAATCCCTCTAAAGGGAGGGCCCTTGAGGGAGGTCTTTTGAAAAAACATCTTTATATTGGCTAAGAAGAGCTTGAACCGAATTAGGCAAACCTCTTAATTCTTCCATCCTTTCCCGAAATAAGCGTAGTATAAATGGATTTCCTTGCAATAATGACTCCTTCTTGGATAAAAGCATAGTGGCTTTAGCCTTCCATTCCTTCTTCATTTTGTCATCTATAGCAATTTGGTTCGGAGATAGAGGCGCCAACTTGATTATATTATCACCAAACTTATATGTGTAAGAGTTAGAGTAGCAATCATTTGAAACTCTTCGCTCAAATTGCCATTGCCTACCCAATAATAAGTAGCTTGCACCCATGGGAACAACATCACATAATATCTATATCCTCTAATAGCAAAACTCAAACAAAACCATTTAGTTACCTTGACATCATCTTGGTCATTGAGTCATCTAAGTATGTAAGAACTTGGATGTAATGTAGTTTCCAAGACGAGCTTTTCCACCAACTCCATGGATGTTACATTGGTCCAACTACTCACATATATGATTAGGGAGCACACCTTGTTTTTTATTAGGCATCTACTATAAAATATATTCTCCATTTGGCGTTGATCCTCTCGGCTTTGCATGCTCTTCATATTAATAAGAGCAAAGGGCATTCTTGAACATGAAAAATCTCTTCTTGGCATTCCTTTTCTTGGATAATATCCTCCTCAACCTCTTCCTTGCTTTCCACTTTATTGGAGCCTTCTCTAATGGTCATGATACGCCTATTAGAATATTGAGAGGCAATGTGTCCAAGGCCGAGACACTTGAAACACTTGATCTTTCTAGTTCTCGGTTTGTGCAAATCACTCCGTGTTTTTTTTTTTCCTTCTCCAACTTTCTTTGGTGTTACTTTTGAAGTATGGTTCTTTTCATCTAATGTGGTCGGTGGTTTGTATGCAAGAGGTGCATTGACCGTATACCGAGAAACAATCTCATTTCCCTTTATTTATTTTTTTGTCTCTCCACCTTTAGAGCCAATTGCACAACATCATCTAAAGATTGATAGGTTTGTAGCTTCACCATGTCCCCAATGTCTCGACTCAAACCCTTGATGAACCTTGCAATCGTTTTCTCTTCTTCCTCCACCAATTCACTTCGGGTCTTGAGGACTTCAAATTTGATTAAATATTCTTCAACTGATAAAGAAACAGAATTATTATAAGAGAATTGATATTTCATAATTTAAATATTATTTTAATATGTTCACAGATTTGACCGTCTGAATTTTAATCTACTGTCGTCTTTTCCATGAAGTTTTGGTGCCAACCCACTCAAGCCTTCTAAGAAGAAACCTAAAAGTTGTAAATATTAAAACTTTTAACTAAAACATGGAGAAATTGCAAATTATAATTAAAAATAATAATAAATCCAAAACAAAAAATGGAGCGTTGAGAAATTGGGCCAGTATCATGTAGCCCAACAGCAAAAGTTTACTGAATAACTTTTTACTCCACTGAACAGACCAGGCTCTGCTATGGCGGTGCAGAGTTGGTGCTCCCTAGCCAGTAGCCAGCTCTAAAGCGAAACCGCGTTTTAATCCGAGTACCCACATTGAATTTCGTATTGAAATTGCCAGGAAGTTGGATTCGGAGCTCTTTCTCTGTTCCTCACTGAGCGCCAGCTGCTTCCAGCTTAGTAGGTAAATTAATGAACCTTCATCGTCTTCGTATAAATAGATGCAATCCTTAAATGTCTCTTACCCCCTTCGAAATTCTTATCTGCTTTTCGTTTTAAATTAAGAGAACCGATAATCGACCTAATGGCCTCGATTCCTGTGATGTTTGTAGTTTCTCTTGTTGTTGTCTCTGTAATGGCTGTATCTGTGTGTGGCAGTAACTTCAACGAGAATTTTCAGATTACTTGGGGGGACGGTCGAGCGAAGATTCTCAACAATGGCGACCTTCTTACGCTCTCTCTCGACAAAGCATCTGGCTCTGGATTCCAGTCCAAGAACGAGTATTTGTTTGGCAAGATCGATATGCAACTCAAGCTTGTCCCTGGAAACTCAGCTGGAACTGTCACTGCCTATTACGTATGCCCCGAATCCACCTACTATTTCTTGCTCTCCCCATGATTGCAGAGCTTCAAATTTCTAATAAATTTCTGTTTATTCGTGTAATTTGCAGCTATCCTCAAAAGGGTCGACGTGGGATGAGATAGATTTCGAGTTCTTGGGTAATCTGAGTGGCGACCCATACATTCTTCACACAAACGTGTTCAGCCAAGGAAAAGGCAACAGAGAGCAACAATTCTACCTTTGGTTTGATCCAACTGCTGATTTTCACACCTACTCCATTCTGTGGAATCCCCAGCGTATTGTGTAAGTACCCATTTCCAAACATTTCTTCCTTAGTTAATACATTTTCATCTTCCTTTTCCCGAAACTGATTGTTTCGTTTTGTCTCAGCTTCTCCGTGGATGGAAGTCCAATCAGAGAGTTCAAGAACTTGGAATCCGTGGGAGTTCCATTTCCAAAAAGCCAACCAATGAGGATCTATTCTAGTCTATGGAATGCTGATGATTGGGCTACGAGAGGGGGGCTGGTGAAGACTGATTGGACAAATGCTCCTTTCACTGCTTCTTACAGAAATTTCAATGCAAATGCCTGCGTTTGGTCCTCTGCTTCCTCGTCTTGCGGTTCAGCTTCAACCTCCATTGACACCAACAACCCATGGCTTTCTCAAGAGCTGGATTCCTCCAGCCAAGAGAAGCTGAAATGGGTACAGAAGAATTACATGGTTTACAATTACTGTTCCGATTTGAAGCGGTTTCCCCAAGGCCTCCCCACGGAATGCAAGGTGATCTAAAACAACATTGCCTCCACTCAACACTCCTTTCCTCTGCAACTTTGGTTGATTAGTTGATTCTTTTATTGGTTAAACTCTTTCTATTGTTCTTCCTATATAATAACATCTTTTTGTTTCTTTTCCCATTTAGGATAGAAACCATTTCATGAGCTTATATAACGTCGTGCAATTATGATTATTTTTTTTTTTAAATGAAAGAGAAAATAAAATATACCTTAGAGCCCCGTGTGGAGCTTGCAGAATGGACGTGTGTTTAGGATCCGGCACGAGCACGATTGGTTCATTTTAGCCTTGGAATCGGACTGAACAGTGGCCTAACGGTTTTTGAAATTTGAAACCACAGCTAGAATTGCAACCATGGCAGTGACATTCTCCTCCACCGTATTTTACAGTGAGATGATATTATAGGAAATGCAAAAAAATGAAGAAGTCGATCATTCTATTCAAATCACACAAAGTGTTTAAACTACAATGGAAGTTCCTCTGCACATCGCTAAAATATGAGCTTACAAATCAACTAAATAACTGCAACACAAAACTGTACTTCTAACTAAATCCAGCACAACTTTGATCTTCAAAACATCCAGCTCATCAGTCCTTTGACATCAAGTAATACTCCCCCTCAAGTTGAGGAGTTGATGTTAATAACTTTCAATAAATAAGTATTGGTTTGAGAGGTTTAGTAAGAATATCGGCAAACTAATGCTAGGATGAAACGTGTAAGGTCTTGAGGATATTGTTTTGAATTTGTTGACTAACAATGTAGCAATCAATCTCTATTTGTTTTGTATGTTCATGAAACACAAAATTTGTGGCAATATGCAAAGTTGCTTGACTGTACCAAAAAACTGAATAGGTGATTTAGAATGATCAACATGCAGATCCTTGAGCAATGCCTTCAACCAAATGAGTTCGTAAGTAGTTTGAGCTAATGCTCTTTATTCAGCTTCTACCGAAGATTTAGACGTTGTTTGTTGTTTCTTAGACTTTCAAGAAATTAGAGAATCACCAAAAAATATACAAAAATTTGTCATAGGTCTTCTAGAGTCAGGACATGTAGCCCAATCTGAGTCGCTAAAACATTTCAGTTAGATGTAAGAAGTTCTACGGTAAAATAAGCCTTGACCTTGAGTTCCTTCTAGATATTTCAAAATCATATTTTTAATTATCTAAATAAAGTTAGCATTAATTAGATCAGTACTTGGTGAATATTGATAAATTACATATTCTTTGTGAATTTGACAACCCTATTCATCATCATACTACAAAACTACCGTACATTTGCAATAATTTTAATACGATATAAATTTCAAAAACTTGTACGAAAAATTATATCGAAGAAAAGAAATAGGTAGAAGAGAATATCTGTCTCTGGATATCACTATTGTAGCATAACACGTGTTGGTCTCCTCGTCCAGGGTTGAAAATCCTCTTCGATCTCTCTCAACAATCCGTTTCAAGGCTGCCAAAGGGTCCCATAAAATCCCCACACATCAAAAATTTCAATTTCTAGTATGTTAGTTAGTGGTACTTCATGTCGCCTTAAGACGATGCCCATTCAATCCTTGGCCGAGCCTTTAACTAATGAGTGTGCTCTTTTTGTAGGTGAAGCATCCTTTGAAGAATTGTGGATAGAGTCAAGTGCATTAGACTTAGAAAAGCCTTTCCACTTGCTAACATGGGAGCAACCCTCGGCCATCCGAAAAATGAAAGTGGAATTTGTCTTCCTTGAAACAACTTGTGTAATTGATCACCTAGTTTGTTTCTTTAGTTGCTTTTGTCTCCTTGTTGTTTGGTCGAAAACTCTTAGCAATTAGCGGACTCTTTTTAGTTGTGTTTTGTGAAAGAGTGGACCACTTGAAAGTGACATTTGGAGAGAGGAATGGCTTTGCCAAATTGGCCAAGCCTTTATGTACTTGGCTAGGTGTACTAGCCGAATACACCTCTTTTGTTCTCTCCTTGTGGCTGCTCTTTGGGAACTCTAATTTGTAAAGTGAAGTGGTACTCAAACCACTTTTTTTGGCTGCTAAAACAGCTTAGTTGAATGCAAAAATCGAAGAACCATTCTTTCCCTAAACCTTGAAGCTTTTCAGCATCAAGTCCTCAATCCATTTAGTGAGTAATATCTGATTGTGTTGTTGTTGTTGTTATCCAATTTGTAAGAGTCAAAGTGGTACCATTTCTATTGCAACCTTCCTCCTCCTTTTCTTGGCTTGGAGAATCACCAACAATGTTGTATTTCAACTCTCACCAGAGAGGTGCTATTTTGTTCCCTCCTTGTACTAGTAAGCAGTTATTCGTTCATAACTTTTCTACCACAATGAGTTAGCCTCTGATTTTTGGTCGGGATTTCCATCACACCAAAATTAAGTTGTCATTAAAATTTCAGCTCATTTGAAATTGTTGTGCATTGGCAAAATAGAAGCATTTTCGGCCAAACATTTTTAGTTTGTCGAGAGTTTTGTTCTTCAACTTTCAAGCCTTAGCTAAAGTACGTCATTTTGTTTAAAGTCTTTCACTATTAAACCTAACCTTGGGATATGCGGTCGGGTTCTCTCCGAGAATTTGATCGTTCAACTCGGTGTTTTGTCTAGACCCACCTCCGGGTCATCACAACGAATCCATAGCTTTTGCATTCATACTTAATTTTCATTTATCATTATCATCAAACTTTCTAGGCGACTTAGGTACTTTTAAACCATTTTCTTGCTTGATGGGTATATAAGGGCAATTCTCAATAATACTTCTTAAATCTCTAGCCCAATGATTGAATATAAATTTTTATCCTAGCTTTCTATATTAGTTTGCAAGCACTATATTATTGTTTCTCTTTAGTTTAACCATTCTAATACCAAAATCAAACCCAAATATTATAATAAGAGAATGCTAACTAATTTGTCAATGTGGTTCAACCAATCTTATCAACTTGTGGACGTGATAACTCCGTCAAATAAAATCGTCTTCACGTGATTTTTGGACAACTACAATTGTATATGTGATGAAACAACCCTCAAAATTTGAGGCCAAAAGACGTACGAACAAGAAAGATATGAATGAAAAGATGCAAGTTGGTACGGAAAGTCAACAATTCACAACCTCCAACTCCTAAGGCTATCTTGCAAAGGAGAAGCACTTCAACTTGATATGTCGAGAGTTTGTACAACCTTACTAGGACTTCGCCTCATAGGAAGAGAGATGAGAAGGTTGCAATAGGATTGATGACTCGATCAACACTCACAAAGATCAAACTACCCGTGAAACATAAACAATCAGGTTGTCAACCGAAAGGAATGAGGCAAATTTGCAAAGCAAGAATTAGGTTTTCAATTGTCCAAAGATGGATGCAACAGTAGTAACATGGGGGCAGGGCAACATCCCTTAGAAGAAACATGAAATGCCAAATGGCTTAAGCAATAAAACATGAAATACTGAATGAATCTTAACATCCTAAGTAGTTGCAATCAGTAAGCCACCCGTCAATGCAGTCAACAATTCTAAAATGGCCATAAAAAAAGTTTGTTGACCTTGAATATAATTGACTCTTTACAAAAGACTATTTGTAGGGATGAAGCTTCATCAATACCAAGTCACCCGACGTAAAATGACAATCACGTCTATATTTGTCAACAAAATGCTTCATCTGATTATGAGCCTACTTTAAATTTTAAAAGGTGCTTTCAAATCAGTTGTCTGTTGTAAATTGAAGTCCACTACTTCTATTGAAGAAGAACCCTCTGAATATACTAACATAGTTGGAAGAGCTCAACCATACACAACTTCAAATGGGGTCATAGCAATGGAAGAGTGATAAGAAGTATTATAAGAGTATTTTGCCCAATGAATTATCTTTTCCCACAAACTTGAATGCTCCATCGTAAAACACCGCAAATATTGCTTTAGAGTTCGATTAGTAACTTCATTTTGGTCATCTATTTGCAAATGATGAAAACTACTATATGAAATTTTAGTGCCACTTAGTCGTAGTAATTCTTTCCAAAATTTACTCAAAAAGATTGTATCGTGATCACTTACAATCGTCTTTGGTATCCTATGCAACTTACAAACATATTTAGCAAACACTTCAACGACTTTTGTTGCTGAATAAGAAGAAGGTAATGGTGCAAAATGAACCACCTTGGATAGCCTATAAACCACAACCAAAACAGTAGTATATCCATTGGAGTAAGGAAGATCGTTGATAAAATCCATAAAAAAATATTCACAAATATTTATAGGAATGTTTAATGGTTGTAATAGTCCTGTAGATTTTGTTGTTTCATTTTTTTGTCTGCCGACAAATGGGACAAGTTTGAACAAAATATTGAATGTCTTTTTTAAGAGTCGGACATTCAAAATGAGATTTGAATCTCTTAATTGTACCAACAATACCTGAATGTCCCCACTATTAAAGAAGGATGACATTTACGAATAAGATCTATGTGGTACACAGAATCTTTACTAAGAACGATCTTACCATCATGAATAATAATAAGGTCACCTTGCAATTTATGATCTCGATCATTTTGAGGATGCTATTGAATCATTTGATGTAAATCACGTAATATTATAGAAAAGCAATTTCCTCTCGCAGTTTGTTCAATAAAAGACACTAAAAACTAGTTAATGTCGAATAAGAACAACTTGTATTCAAAATGGTGTCAGACTTCCTTGAAAGCACATTGACAACAACGTTATTTTTTTCAGGACTATAAATTATATCAAAATTGTACACCAGTAACTTCACAAGAAACATTTGTTGTTCAGGATTCCGAGTCCCTTGTGTCATCAATTAACAGATACTTTTTTATCTGTTTTAATAATAAATCAATTTCCTAGCAAGTATGGTCTCCATTTTTTGACAGCCTCTGTTATCTCAAACATTTCCCTTGTATATGTGCTAATATATGTTCACCCAGCAAAATTTGAACCTCACACAGACGCTATGGGTTGAATATTTGGAGAAATATGACTTTAACCTGGATACTACCTTTGCAAAGTCAATATTGTAGCAGACGCCATAAGTGGAAATCCTCCCACGTCCATAGCCTATCTAGTATTTGGGGACTACAATATATAAATTGCCATAAGAGACATATGAGTTGTAGTACTATGAAGATGGTATAACTGCTTCTACATATAGCATACTAGAGACATGTAGTGACAAGATAAGACTTAAAGGATGAGATGGGTTCATAATCTTCAGAGGAAGAGTTATTGCTCCTAGTGACTCATAGTCAGCACAAGCTATCCTACTGATTAAGTAGAGATTTTTTAGCAGACTAAATGATAAATTTTGATTATCTTAGCTCATAAAAATAAAAACATTGATATGTAATTACCTAAGTTCTGTGTTGTCAATTTCCCTGCACAATAACTTAAATTTCACCTCGCTCTTTGAATTTTTTATCATCTCAATTTGTAAACCAAACAATCTATTTTATTCATAAAATTTTATAGACCTTTTATAAAAATATTATTGTAATTATACTCTTTATATTCTTATGAGAATTAGTAAGCAGTGACCCGTTATATAACAATTTTAATTATGTGTTGTTTTATTCAATTCCAAACATTGATTTTCTTTTCCAATTCAATTAACTTCTTGCATACAATTAATTGGTGATCAATCAATCTAAGAATCAAGTTTAGAATAGAATAAACAAATCAATGATGACAATTCAATTAAAATAGTGAATATCTATCTAAGTTGTAAGTTATATGCTCCAGAAACTAAAACTAGTTCATACTACTAATAAAAACAAACACTAGTTTTTGCAACTGAGAAACGAACGTTTCGCGAGTATTCACCTCCAAAATCTTTGTTTTCTCAAAGCTCCACCTTAATCTCCAATGATTCTCAACCCTTTTAAATAGTAGAGTTGAATAATATATAAACTTTTGCACCCAAAATCGTAAAATCAAATCGAAAAATTTCAAAAGATCTAATCTTATTGCATTGGCTTGCGGCAGTGCAGTAAATAGCAACTTTGTTAAGGGAATTCATCTCAACTCTGGGTCAAGGCGCTAAAGATGTAGTTCGTCACATGCATAGACATCGTGGCCTTCCAACATAGTCGCCTTGTCACTCATGTAACTTTTTATCATGTCTGGTTCTGTGCTAGGTTTTGTGACACTTGGATATTATTAGAGGCTTATCATACATTTCAATTTTACTCTTAGTACACTGTATCGAAGTTTCCTCACATAAAATAAATATAAATGAGAAAATATTCATGGCAAAATATTCACTTATTAAATATCCCCAAAAACTTACATTTTGCTTGTATTCGAGCAAATTAATAAATTAAGTTCCAAGTATGATCAGATTAAGCCCTAAAAAATCCAAATAGCTAACATGCAAAGTCCCTCATCTCAAATTGGTTATATCATTCATTGTTTTGAGAGAGTCTGTATACTCTTTTGTGCACTTTTTTTATGCCATTCAAAGAGAGCTCATATTTTTCAACAGTATAAAGTTAAAAAAAATCATTAAACTATTGGGCAGTGACAAACTAATATTTTAAAGTAATTTCTTAACAAACTAACTCTTGAACTATTCTCTATTAATAAACTCACGTTTTCCATTTGACTATTAATTAAAATTATGGGCGGGCATCCAAAAATGTACAATGGTCTCAGGAGCGGACTTAAAGGCTACTCTCCATGTGAAACCTTCAAACATTCTCGGACAAACCCTCGCCGGTGACAACATACTTGCTTTCATAGTGAACACATGCTCTTTGTGTTCGACCGTGTGCGAAGACAAAAAAGGACAAAGGAGAAGAAGACTGAAGGTAGAAAATAAGGGATCAGACCTTATTTATAAATGAATCCACATGGACCAAATACGAACCTAGCTCGATTCGGTCCAACAAAACTGAACAAAACCGAACAAAACCGATTCAGTCAAACTGAATTGGTCTAGTCGAACAGAATTGAGCCTGATCCCCTTGAATCATAATCTTCTCTAACCGTCCAAATCGATTCGAAGTCAATCTAGGGCTTTATCAATAAGGAATTTCTACTCTTTTTCCTTTAATTTGATCATAATAATTGTTAGGCATGGAAATCATTTGAAAGCTTGGACAAATCCCTAAGACCAAATTCTCTCCAAATCCAGGTAAGTAAAGACAGTTTTCTGACGTTTTGCTACTGACCCTACATCACAAAACATATTATTTAAATCACTCTTTATACTTATTTTATTTATTAAAATTCAATATTTTTACTTAGATACGCGTGCTTAAGCATTGACATAGGAATGTAGAAAGATAAATTTGTAAGACATAATGTATACGAGTATGAATGCATGAATATGAAGGAAGTGACGGAAAGCGTGAGATGACTAATGAAATCTTAAACCCATGGTATATAAGATGACTAGTAAAAGTCTTGACACATGGTATATAAGATGGCTAATGAAAGCATGAACGCATGATTATTAATATGAGATGATAGATGAAATCTTATGAGAATAAGAAACTATTAGTTTACTGAAAATTTGAATGCATGGTAAGGTGGAAAAATGAGTTATAACTAGTATGTAATTTTAAATATGAAATTCGAAAATGTATGCAGTTAATTCATATACATGTGTTTTTACTTACTGAGTTTATCTTACAAATTAGTTTTGTAATGTAGTTGAATTTTTATTTGAGAAGAAATAAGCGATGATTGAGGATTTTCTAGAGATAGCAAGCATACAAAGAATGATATTTTTGTTGGTTCAGAAGAGTAATTTTAAGTTATGTTTCAAGTTTTACTATTGTTTAAAGGATATTTTGTATTTGGTTTTATGTAGGATTTAAATAAACTTTGTTTTACATTTAGTTAATAAAATTTGAGGAACTATTTCATCAGCTAATAAACTTTTAAATAAACTTTTTAGTGTTTTAAATTTTTAATAAATGATGTTTAGTAAATGATTGTCTAAAACTTCAGCTTAATAAATGATTTCATTATTGTTTGAGAATCTTAGAATTTAGTAGTTTAGGGTTTTTATAATGTTCTAATTAAATCTAATTTGTAAGTCAATTTGAGAAAAAAAAATTAGATTTTTTAATTGGAGAAAAATGAAAATAAATTTTTAGGTCACTAGATTATAAGTTTGTTTACAAATAATATTTTAAGGGTTACTTTATTAGTCAAATTAGTTTAAATGTAAGCTTGTCACTATTTCCACAGTTTAATGGTGTTTTGAAATTTACACTTTAAATATCAAGCTTTTAGTAATCTCACCATATGGAAATAATGTCATTCTTAACTAACCTAAATTACATCATAGCTCAAATCTTTGCAAACTCTGACATTTTCTATATTTTCACCTTTGCGGCATGTTTCTAGAACCACAAAATTTTAAGTTTTCACAAACGTTTCTCCTTATTTCTATCCATTATTTGTTTGCTATTTCCACCCATTGACAATCCTAACTGTTCATCCAATATTGAACGTGTAATAGGAGACTTGGTAAAAACCATTTTAAACCTCGAAGTATTGATTTTAAAAAAAACAAACTCATTAAAATATTAACCCTAACAAAATAAAACTCAAACTGTAAAAATAATAACAATTTAAACCTCGGCGGATGGCCGATAGCCCCCTATTTTGCATTTTACAAAGAGAACGGCCTCCCGTTCTCCAAGCGTTGCCCTCTATTCTCCACGAGGGTCGACGCGGGTCGGTAGTGTAACACCCAGAAATTTTAAGTGTTCGATTTTTAATTATGTGCTCGGAAACGGGGAACGGTGAAATATAATGCCCTTTCACGAGCGGAGAGTTTTGTTAGAACCCTGAGAATTAATTAAAATATTTAGTGGAATAAGAAAATTTTGAAGAATCCAAATCGATATGTTAAATAACGAATTAAGTAGAGCGTTAGTATGAGGGGCAAATGTAACACCCGGTTTTCGACGGGTTTTCAATTTTCCGTATATGGATGGCATTTTCGTAAATATGCAAATTAAACCTGTTTTGCAAATGAGAAGTTTTATTGGAACCTTATAAATACATTTGTAACACCCAGCACTTTTGGTCACGTATTTATCCCGAAACTTCACTGACCCGAATTAAATCACCATTAATGTAATGACTATTTTATTAGATTTTGGATGCCAAGGTTTAGTTGGTTTCACTTTTGGAGTAAGAATTAGGTCTAGTGGCAAATTGGTAATTGAGATCGGTTTTTAAATAGTATAAATGCTACAGTAAAATCCAAAACCTCACTGTAGCCGATATTCTCCTCTGCGATTCTCGTCCTTCCAGAGCTCTCTCTCAGCCAGTAGCCCCTTTCATCAACGACCTGACTCTTCATCCTTCTCGCCGAGTCCTTCTCGCCGATACTCAGCTTACTGTAGGATCGAGATTGTCTAAGAGGGGGGGGGGGGGGGGGGGGGGTGAATTAGACCTTTTTAATTTTTCTTAAACTAATCAGCAAGCAAACACAATAATACAAATAACAGAGAGAGAGAGAGAAAAATCAACACAAGATTTTTTACGTGGTTCGGCCAAACCTTGCCTACATCCACGCTTCAAGGTTCACCCCTTGAAGATCCTTAACCTTCTCCTCAGTGAGAAAAATAGATCGGAATTCGGGCTCCGATCAACTGCCTTTACAATTCAGGATTGAACTTCACTGGCGTCAATCCACTGCCTTACACAGATTTTGAGTTTATAAATTTCAAGCACAAACTACACTCTCACCAGAATGAAATCTCAAGTTAATATCGAGAGGTGTAGAAGAAATACAGAATATGATAGATTTCGCAGGTTAGGGCTCAAGAATCAAATTAGCAAAAAATTGTTCCTTCGTGCTCTAACCTTGGCTTAAATACTCTGTCTTCCAATCGGCTCTTGACTTCAATGCTCCTTATCCAATAATGGAAACTTTGTTACTGTTGGAGCAGCTTTCGTACAAATGCAGGTAGCCGTTGCTTTCTGAAAGCGCAAGTCGCCCGACGCCATTAATGTTCTGGACTTTAAGCTTCTGGGCGAGGTACACTGTAGCTTTCGCGCTATATTTAAAATCTGGCGGAAGGCAATGTTGTTTTAATCTTGAACCGCCATCGGTGGATGCAATTTCAAAATGTTGAACCGGCATAGGATGATGAATCTTTAAAAATGCTGAAACGGTGTCGGATGATGAAGCTTTAACATGTTGAATCGGCATCGGATGAGAAAAGCTTTAGACGTCTTCCGGCTTTGTCGTTTAGTGAGCGTAGGATGTCTTCTTGAAGTCTTCTTTGAATCTCATCCGGCTTTGTCGTCTAGCGAGCGGTGGAGTTCTTCTTCGAAGTCATCCGCCTTGTCGTTTAGCGAGCGGTGGAGTTCTTCTTCGAAGTCATCCGCCTTGTCGTTTAGCGAGGGGTGGAGTTCTTCTTCGAAGTCATCTGCCTTGTCGTTTAGCGAGCGGTGGAGTTCTTCTTCGAAGTCATCCGCCTTGTCGTTTAGCGAGCGGTGGAGTTCTTCTTCGAAGTCATCCGCCTTGTCGTTTAGCGAGTGGTGGAGTTCTTCTTCGAAGTCATCCGCCTTTGTCGATTAGTGGCCGGTGGACTTCTTCATTTCACTCATCTGCCTTTGTCGTTTAGTGACCGGTGGACTTAGGCATTTTTAAACAGATTCCATACCGGTTATTCTATTTAGTCTTGTACACTTAATCATATGCATTAGATAACTAAAATACCCTTTTCTAAGGGCATTTCCAATTGATTAAAATCCTTGCATAAATCATTGTTCTCATTTAATAAACATAATCAAATTATATATTTAACATTCAAATACATCATCAAAAACTTAGTTAGACTTAAACACTAATTAAGTCAGCAATCTCCCCCTTTTTGATGATGACAACCTATAAATTTGATTAAGTATAACTCTCCCCCATAATCCTAGCTCCCCCATAGCAAAAGTATGTAATCCAGAAACAGACACGGAGCATACCAGATTTTCAAAAACATACATACAGATATCCCGATTTCCAAAATATGCATACACAAATCATAGTAACAGTAACTAATTCCACATGCATATTCATCATCAATAAAATATATTCTCCCCCATTGACATTATCAAAAACAAACAGAGAGAAACAGCACAAGAATATTAAGAAGTAAAGAGCAGAGTATTCAACATTAGAGGACCAAAAACAGATGAATATAAAAAAAATTGTATGAAA
This sequence comes from Begonia masoniana, assembly GCA_022432975.1. Taxonomy (NCBI): domain Eukaryota; kingdom Viridiplantae; phylum Streptophyta; class Magnoliopsida; order Cucurbitales; family Begoniaceae; genus Begonia; species Begonia masoniana. The sequence continues at coordinate 22,553,374 of CM039502.1, forward strand.
AAAAAAAATCTCCTATTTACAGAAATCTAAAAATTTCTTCCAAAAAGCATGAATGATCCACGAGTCCACTTCAAGGTGCGGGGAGAAGTAATCATCCACGAGGGCTTGAAAGGATTCAAGATCATGAGGGAGTGGTGCTTGATAGACTACCAGGTCCAGACATGGAGGAGGAGGTGGAGATGCGTCTAGAGAGACTACCAAGTCCATACAGGTAGGGGGGTCCACGAGAGGAGCAGAGGATGATGGCTCGACAGGGGGTCCAGCAGAAGATACTTCCATTGGACTGGCTGTCTCAGGGGAAGACTTACGAGCAGGAGGAGCAACAAGAGTAGAAAATTAGAGTTCTGCCTCCTGAAGAGCTAAAGGCGTTAATCGAACAGAGTCTTCAAAAACCTGAGATCTGCAAAGGGGAAGTATGAGGTCTTCTGAACAGGCCTCCGGGAAAGAAGGAGGACTAGATTGTCCCGACAAAAAGGCATCAAATTGAGACTTGAGCGATTGATGAGTCAGGGCTGCAATTTCCTTATGTCTGTCCATTTTCTTAGACAGCAGATCAAGTCCAGTATCCAACGCGATGCCCATGTCCAATTTGATCTGGCTCAGTTGTTTATCCATTTGCTCCTGGACAGAAGTGATGGCAGTACCTAAGCTGGCTATGCTGGACTGCAAGGCATTAAACTGATCCTCACTTATGAAAAATCTCCTCTGATAGGTCTGAGGAGTTGCAGGAGCAACTGAGGGGATTGGTGAAGAGACGTGGACTGGTGGAGCTGGTAGAGCTAGTGGAGCAGGTTGGACAGGAGAGGGAATGTGAAGGGTATGTGGTGGTTCAACTGATGGAGAAAGTTGGACTGGTGAAGAAGGTTGGACTGGTGGAGGCAAAGAGGGCAACAGCTGTGGTGGTGGAAGGGAAGAGGGTTCCTCTGGAATTAGAGTAGATATAGAAGGTAAAGTGGAATAAGCCACTGATGTAGGAGGTGAACGAGGAGGAGGAGAGGAGAGAGGAGGAAGGCTAGGAATAAGAGGGGCTGACATTGCCTCAAAGGGATGAGCTAGAGAGGAGGAAGCAGGGGGTCTTGGCATTGGTGGTGGAAGGTGGGAGCGTGAGACCAGAGAATGAGGAAGGGGAAATATCAAAGGCAGGGATCTCTGAGTCACCACCTCCTTCTTGCATAGAGGACTCTGCATCCAAAGGCAATTTCCTTTTGTCTTTTCTGACAACTGCTACCGTTGCAGCCCTCTGCTTGACTGATCCAATACAAACTTCCCTTGACGTGTTCTCTTATTTCCCATCCTGGACAAGGTGGATTTAGAATAATAACTGGATGGTTTGAGACAGGAAGGATCCTCATCCTCTTGAAATTCAACCTCAAATTTCTGAAAGATCTTCATAAGAAGGAGGTTATAGGGAAAAGATGTAGGCCCTAAAGAAACACTCTGAATTATCCTTCTCAGAATAATATATCCTATATCAACCGGGGTCTTTTGATAGAAGGCAAAAAGAATAACAAATTCCATGCAGCTAATATCATCATAATGACCACCCTTAGGAATGACATTATAACATATCATCTGATGGAGAAGACGAGCTCTAATAGATAAATGTCTGCTCTTTAAGGAATTGGGAATATTGTGTGGGTCTAGAGCAATCTCTTTCAAGAATTGTTCACCATCAGGAGTTCTAAGAAAAGGGGGTTCTTGCCTAGTTGAACAAATTTTGGGATGTTGATCGAGATGGGGACTCCCCAGTAGCTCATTTATGGATTGGGAAGTTAGAACTATGCGTTTTCCATACACATAGCTCGGAATGGTTGATTGGTCAGAAGAATAACTAAGATTGGTATAGAACATCCTAATGGCAGTAGGGTAAAAGAAAGATTCAACTTCAAACAACCCTATTAATCCAATGTCAGTCAAGGGTGCTACTATGTTTAAGGAAACTAACTTGTCTGGAACAATACCACGACTTGGAATCAATTTCTTATCCTTAAAGTCGTCGTGATACCTGACTTCAGTGGCCTCATTGAGGAAATAGAGCGATAGCCAACTATTCGCTCGAGGAATCACTCGTGGTGGACGAGCAGTGGTTTTGGCTTTCTTTTTCGCTGGCTCAGCAACTGCTCGAGATGAAGAGCCCAGATGATCCATTGGAAAGGTTCTGTGAAGAAAACCTAGAGAGAAAGGGTTGAAGGCAGAGGTTTTTCTGAAAGAGCGCGAAAGATGAAGCGTTTCTGAGAAGTAACTAAGTTTAAAAGAATAGAACCACGCCCGACGAGATGAAGTCGCACGTGTAACAACGATATCACCTGATGGGTGACACGTGTCTTCAGATTAGAAAATATGTCATCCGGTACAAAGACATCATCCGGTGAATAGTAAGTGACCGGGCGTTGTAAATAACATAGGCAGAGAGAAGGAGAGAACCTTAACTTTTCTTACAATTAATAAGCCCCAATCTTATTCTAATCCCACAGAAGGTTTTCTCATCCAACGGCTTTGTAAAAATATCTGCCAACTGATCTACAGAATTTACAAACTCTAAGGATATATCACCTCTTTGAACATGATCACGGATGAAGTGATATCTAACATCTATATGCTTGGTTCTATAATGCTGAATAGGATTCTTAGAAATGTTGATAGCATTGGTGTTGTCACACCGAATAAGAATCCTATCATAAAACAGATTATAATCTTTCAAAGTCTGTTTCATCCAAAGCATTTGTGCACAACAACTGCCTGCAGCAATATATTCACTCTCAGCAGTTGATAATGCAACAGATATCTGTTTCTTAGAATACCAGGAGACAAGAGATTCACCAAGGAACTGATATGTTCCACTAGTGCTTTTCCTATCAATTAGACTACCAGCATAGTCAGAATCAGAATATCCAATCAGATCAAAAGAAGTGCCTTTAGGATACCATAAGCCTAAATCATAAGTCCCACTCAAATATCTAAAAATCCTTTTGACAGCAGTTAAGTGAGATTCCTTAGGAGCAGCTTGGAATCTAGCACAAAGACAAACACTAAATAGAATATCTGGCCTACTTGCAGTCAGATATAACAAGGATCCAATCATACCACGATACTTTTTAATATCCACACTTAATCCTCTTTCATCTTTGTCCAATTTTGTAGTGGTACTCATGGGAGTTCTAGAAGATTTGACAGAATCTAAACCAAATTTCTTTAAGAGCTCCTTGATGTATTTTTCTTAGCAGAAGAAAATGCCATCAGGAGATTGACTTATCTGGAAATCTAAGAAGAATTTTAACTCCCCCATCATACTCATTTCAAATTCACTTTGCATGAGGGAGGAAAACTCATTACACATGTTGACATTAGTTGATCCAAAAATAATGTCATCAACATAGATTTGAACTAACAGAATGTCATTATCCTTTTACATGGTAATTAGAGTTGAATCAGAATTTCCATTTTTGAAATTTCTTTCTTCAAGAAAATTCTTCAATCTATCGTACCAAGCTCTAGGAGCCTGCTTAAGACCATAAAGAGCTTTCCTTAATTTGTAGACATGGTCGGGTTTATCAAAAGATTCAAAACCTAAGGGTTGCTTAACAAAAGCTTCTTCATTGATGTAACCATTTAAGAATGCACTCTTTACATCCATTTGAAAGAGTGTGAAGTTCTTGTAGCAAGCAAAGGCTAGGAGCATCCTAATTGACTCTAATCTAGCTACAGGGGCAAAGGATTCCTCAAAATCAATACCCTCTTCTTGAGAGTATCCCTTAGCCACAAGTCTAGCCTTATTTCTAACAACAATCCCATTTTCATCTAATTTATTCTTGTAGATCCATTTAGCTCCAATAATGGTATGATCCTTAGGCCGTGGAACAAGTTCCCATACATTGCTCCTTTCAAATTGATTTAATTCATCTTGCATAGCCATAATCCAATTCTCATCATTCTCGGCCTCTTCAAACTTCTTAGGCTCTACTTGAGAGATAAATGCCACATTGGCACAGAGATTCCTAAGAGAAGATCTAGTCTTAACTCCTAAAGAAGGATCACCTAAAATTTCATCTATTGGATGATCTTTGACGAACTTCCAATCTCTTGGAAGAGCAGGATTTTCATCCTTGACAGGAATAATATCTAGGGAAGTAGAAGAAAGTTCTAAAGGTTTTTCTACTTGATGAGGATCACTAGGCTTTTCTAAAGAAAGAGAAACCAGTTGATTATCCAAAGTATCATCCTCATCCACATTGATTGTGGGTTGAGGGGACTCATCAAAGTTAACATGAACTGATTCCTCTATAACTAGAGTTCTTCTATTGAATACTCTATATGCTTTACTTGAAAGAGAATAACCAAGAAAAATTCCAAGATCAGATTTGGAATCGAATTTTCCTAAGTTATCCTTAGTGTTGAGAATAAAGCATTTACTACCAAAGGCTCTAAAGTATTTAACAGAATGTGTTTTTCCACTCCAGAGCTCATATGGAGTTTTCTCAAGAATAGGTCTTGTGGAGACCCGATTGAGCACATAACAAGCTGTTGCAACGGCTTCAGCCAAGAAATATTTAGGAAGGAATTTTCATTTAGCATGGTTCGGGCTAGCTCTTGGAGAGACCTATTTTTTCTCTCAACAATACCATTTTGCTGAGGGGTTCTAGGAGAGGAGAAATTGTACTCAATTCCATATTTGAGACACAAGAGTTCAAATCTCTCATTTTCAAATTCACCACCATGATCACTACGAATAGCAACAATGATGAGCTCCTTTTCATTTTGAACTCTTTTCCTAAAACTAGAAAAGGTATCAAAAGTCTTATCCTTAGACTTCAGAAAGAATACCCAGGTGAATTTGGAGAAGTCGTCAACAATGACATAAGCATAGAATTTGCCTCCTAAGCTTGCTATATTAGAAGGACCGAAGAGATCCATGTGAAGGAGTTGGAGAGGCTTAGAAGTTGAAATTGCATTCTTCGATGCAAAGGAACTCTTGATCTGCTTACCCATTTGGCAGGCTTCACAGACCTTATTCTTCTCAAAGGATATCTTAGGGATTCCTCTAACTAAATTCTCCTTAGTAATCTTAGCTAAAGTATCCATCCCTACATGTCCTAATCTCCTATGTCAAATCAAAAAATCATGGGAAGAATTAACAGCAAAACATTTCTCATTATCACAAACGATATTATCTAAGTCAATGATATAGATATTCTCTTTCCTGAAACCAGTAAAGAGAACCTTGCAATTGGTTATATCCTTAATTATACAGGAATTTTTCTTGAAAACTACTTTATAACCCTTATCACATAATTGACTAATGGTTAGTAGGTTATATTTTAAACCTTCAACTAACAGAACATTTTCTATAATGAGGTTATCAGGATTACCTATGTTGCCAATGTCAACAATTTTACCCTTCTGGTTTCCACCAAAAGTGACGTTTCCTTTCTTCTTGTTGACAACAGCAAACATGGATGCATCTCCAGTCATGTGCCTAGAACAGCCATTGTCCAAGTACCACTGATTCCTTATTGGAGACGCATCATCCTGCAAAACAAAGATCAAGTAGTCTTCTTAGGTACCCAAATCTTTTGGGTCCTAGTGTTAGTGTTAGGTCTGGTTCCCTTAGGAACCCATTGAAGTTTCTCACCTGACTTCTTAACTAATTTCAAGGGACATTCATATGATTTATGTCCTATCTCATTACATGCATGGCAGGTAGAAGATTTGACAAAGAAATTCTTAAAAACTCTCTTTTTATTAGGCTTGTCATAACCTAATCCTGTTCTGTCAAAATTTTCTCTCTGACTTCCTAATAACATCTTAAATAACTTAGTGCCATTAGTAAATTTCAGAATAATATGATTCAAATCTTCGTTTTTGCTTTTAAGCTCATCAATCTCCTTGACATGTAGATTACACTTCTTAGTATGCTATTTCTACCATGTTTGCATTTTCCTTTTTCAACAGGTTATATTTAGTCTTAAGCATGCCGAATTGTTTAACAAAATCATTAAATGCATCTATTAGTTCACCATCTTCATTATCACTTTCACTATCACTTAAAATATTGGAAGAAAGAGAACTAATCTTATCCTCATGTGCCATGAAGCACAGGTTGGCTACTTCCTCATCTTCTGATGAAGATGTGTCACCTTCACTGTCATCCCAAGTGGCCTTTCGTAGCCTTCTTTTAAACTTCTTGGTATACTTCTTTGCCTGTGGACAATCTGCCTTCATGTGGCCAGACTTGCCGCATCCAAAGCAGGTGATTTCATTTTCCTTTTGTGATTTTTCAACCTTTGGAAATCTCCTTCCTTGCATTCTTTTTCTCTGGAGGAATTTGCTGAACCTCCTTGTAATGAGGGCAATATCCTCATCATCTTCTTCTTCCTCCTCAGATTCTTCTTGTTTGCTGGAGGAAGCTTTCAAAGCAATATCTTTCTTTTTACCGATCTCTTTTTCTCTTAGATCTTCTTTGTCATTGGCTCTCATTGTGATCTCATGCGTCATGAGAGATCCAATGAGCTCCTCAAGCTTTAAAGGTTTGAGATCCTTTGCTTCCTGAATGGCAGTCACCTTTGGTTGCCATGCTCTCGGTAGGCATCTCAGAAGCTTCCTTACCTGTTCTTCACCTGAGTAAATCTTACCAAGAGCTTTAAGACCATTAGTGATGTTAGTAAATCGAGTAAACATAGAACTAATGGTTTCTCCTTTTTCCATGGAAAACAGTTCATATTCATGAACTAACATGCTCAATTTACTCTCTTTAACCTGGTTTGTGCCTTCGTGTGTGATCTCTAATAAGTGCCAAATTTTTTAAGCACTCTCACACCCTTGTACTCTATTAAATTCGTCTCTATTTAGAGCACAGTACAAGGTGTTTACTGCCTTGGCATTAAGGCTCAAATTTCTCTTATCGGACTCAGATAATTCAGTAGAGTCCTTAGGGATACTTTTCTCATCTACAGTTTTCATGGCCTTAAAAGGACCATTCTCTATAATACACAAAGTCTCATAGTCTATAGCTTGAACGAATATTTTCATTCTAGCCTTCCAATAAACATAGTCACTACCATCAAAGAAAGGAGGTCTATTTGTAGCTTGACCTTCTATGTGTGTGAAGTTAGTGTTGGATGCCATTGTAGATATATATTTCACAGATTGTTTAAGCCCAAACTTAGACAGTGACAAACCTAGCTCTGATACCAATTGTAGGATCGAGATTGTCTAAGAGGGGGGGTGAATTAGACCTTTTTAATTTTTCTTAAACAAATCAGCAAGCAAACACAATAATACAAATAACAGAGAGAGAGAGAAAAATCAACACAAGATTTTTTACGTGGTTCGGCCAAACCTTGCCTACATCCACGCTTCAAGGTTCACCCCTTGAAGATCCTTAACCTTCTCCTCAGTGAGAAAAACAGATCGGAATTCCGGGCTCCGATCAACTGCCTTTACATTTCAGGATTGAACTTCACGAGCGTCAATCCACTGCCTTACACAGATTTTGAGTTTATAAATTTCAAGCACAAACTACACTCTCACCAGAATGAAATCTCAAGTTAATATCGAGAGGTGTAGAAGAAATACAGAGTATGATAGATTTCGCAGGTTAGGGCTTAAGAATCAAATTAGCAAAAAATTGTTCCTTCGTGCTCTAACCTTGGCTTAAATACTCTGTCTTCCAATCGACTCTTAACTTCAATGCTCCTTATCCAATAATGGAAACTTTGTTAACGTTGGAGCAGCTTTCGTACAAATGCAGGTAGCCGTTGCTTTCTGAAAGCGCAAGTCGCCCGACGCCATTAATGTTCTGGACTTTAAGCTTCTGGGTGAAGTACACTGTAGCTTTCGCGCTATATTTAAAATCTGGCGGAAGGCAATGTTGTTTTAATCTTGAACCGCCATCGGTGGATGCAATTTCAAAATAATGAACCGGCATAGGATGATGAATCTTTAAAAATGCTGAAACGGTGTCGGATGATGAAGCTTTAACATGTTGAATCGGCATCGGATGAGAAAAGCTTTAGACGTCTTCCGGCTTTGTTGTTTAGTGAGCGTAGGATGTCTTCTTGAAGTCTTCTTTGAATCTCATCCGGCTTTGTCGTCTAGCGAGCGGTGGAGTCCTTCTTCGAAGTCATCCGCCTTGTCGTTTAGCGAGCGGTGGAGTTCTTCTTCGAAGTCATCCGCCTTGTCGTTTAGCGAGCGGTGGAGTCTTCTTTGAAGTCATCCGCCTTGTCGTTTAGCGAGCGGTGGAGCTCTTCTTCGAAGTCATCTGCCTTGTCGTTTAGCGAGCGGTGGAGTTCTTCTTCGAAGTCATCCACCTTTGTCGATTAGTGGCTGGTGGACTTCTTCATTTCACTCATCCACCTTTGTCGTTTAGTGACCGGTGAACTTAGGCATTTTTAAACAGATTCCACACCGGTTATTCTATTTAGTCCTGTACACTTAATCATATGCATTAGATAACTAAAATACCCTTTTCTAAGGGCATTTCCAATTGATTAAAATACTTGCATAAATCATTGTTCTCATTTAATAAACATAATCAAATTATATATTTAACATTCAAATAAATCATCAAAAACTTAGTTAGACTTAAACACTAATTAAGTCAACACTTACTAGGTAAGGCTTCGACAATGCAGTGGTTGAGTATCCATTTAGGTGTTGGTTTAAGTTAGAGGTTGAGATTCGGGTTTGCTTAATAATGAATAGAATCAGAGTATTATTAGCTATTAACGTAGTATTTATGATTTTGATGATAATAAGTAGGAATTATGAATGTTGGCTGAGCTCAGGTAGTTGGAGAATCCGATTTCCCTTACTGATAAACTGGGATTTCTATGCGTACAAGGTGTTCGATAAAATGTCTGAATGAGATAAGTTAGATCTTTAGAAATCTTCCTTAGTTAGGACTTTACTAGTTTTAAGTTTAGATTATTTAGGATTTGATTTTAACTACGAAATGTGAAATATCATAGGTGAAGGGAACTCAAGTGAAGGTACTACTCTGCTAAGGAATCCAGGTAAGTGAATGTATTAAGATTTCCGGCCACTAGGGCCCTACATCTTAAGAATACTAAATTAGTTATGTGTTTGATGTTTGTTTTAAGTTAGTAAGATGGTTTGTACTTGGATGATTTATGGATGTTTGATAACTATGTTATGTGATGTTCTGTTAGAGTCTATGAAGTCAACTGTCTAGTATGATAATTTTCATAGTCTGATGATTTAAGAACATTCATGTCATGCATCATGATTTACTCCTCAAGCATATGAAAATGATTTATGAGCATGTTTTCCCCATGAACAATATATGAGAATGAATATGAATACGATCTCATACAACATGATTAAGTGAGGGTTGGGGGAGGGTTGACGTATGCCACAGTCTAAAGAGGAACCATGAAAACGACCCGAAAGGGAATATGATCAAAATCACTGTCAACCCCCCTTTTACGGCACAAATCCTCCCTTAATCCATATGATGAAAACGATGAACAGAAACAAGAATGATAAATGATCATGAACATGTTTTTTCTCAACTGTACATTCATGAATACATGTTAGTTTGCATTCCTTACTAAGCATTAGGCTTATAGTTTAAACCTTATGATGTAGGTGACGAGTTTTCAGGTGAGGATCTCAAAGTTAATGAGGATGTTTAAGCTCGGTTGCTGGAAGGTGCTCAGGGTGGAGATTTGTGGCTGGCAGGCGATGTTGACCCGCGGTTATGCTCACATTAAGTCAGTAAGGTTTATGAAAGATTGAAGTCTGTGTAGGATGAGATTTCTTTTTATAACATTGGGATGTTGGGATTTGTCTATTTGATCTCTGAGTTCGAGGAATGATTTAAGTTTATAGAATGATCTACTTAATTAAGTCTTCCGCTTCACATATCCTGAATGAGTCTATGATTTTTATTCGTTTAAGGTTTATGCCTATCAAGTTGAAATCTATGAGAGTCGGGGTATTTTTCTGTTTGTTGAAGTTGCTTGATGATTATCGTGTTTTACTGCTGAGTGATAGGAGTCGGATGAGTGTATCATCCGGATGACGTCATCGGCGGATGTCGAATGATAGAAGTTGAACGATTGAGTCTTCCGGCTGACATCGTCGGATGATGTCGAGTGTTTACTCATCGGATGATGTAAGTAAAGTATTTTGTCGTTTGTTCACCGGATGATGTCTCCTGTCGGATGAGGTAAGTGAGTCACGTACATTGCACATGTCCACCGGATGATGTCTCTGATGGATGAAGACATCATCCGGCTGACGTCATCGGTGGATGGTGAATGATTGTTGATCACCGGGCGATGTCTCTTGCTGGCGATGTTAAGTAAGTCACGTGAGATGCACATGATAACCGGATGATATAGAAATACACTACCGGTAGGAGCGAGCTCTGTGCTTGTTGTTTAGCGATCGGCATAAGTGAGTTTTATGTTTTGTCGTCTAGCAACCGGTAGATGCCTGCGATTTCAAGCAGCTCAAGTATGATGAGGTCGAGTGTACTGAGGGCTTCTTCCTTCTGCCCGATTAGGTTATGGATTAAAATGCCCGAGTCTAGTCGCTCTACTCTGTGATGACTTATGCCAATGATCTTATGGGAGTCGGGTCTTTGAAGGGTAGAATTCTGTCAGATATGCAGACGGTTAAAGTTCAAAAAAAAAAAACAAACAAAGGGGTACATAGAGTAATTTAGAGTAAATATTCTATGAGAGTTATGAAATGGGTCTCGGCCCTTAACGGGGTCGTTACAATTATGGTATCAGACCAAAATCGGGTTCTAAAATCGATTCTGTAACGACCTCGGAGGGATCGTCGCATAAACCATAGCTTTCTTAATTATTTACTTTTTGTTACTCACACATGATTCATTATTAGTAGTGTAATTTTTTTTGAAACATAATTTAACTCAAGATGTCATACGCGATTCGCTAAGCCTCAACCGGCAAGGAAAACATTACGCATCTGCCGGCGGGCAGTGCAATGTGTATCGGCTAGTGAAGAAAAACTTTTAGCTTTAGACTGCATCTACCGATAGAGGAACAAAACCACATCTACCGGTCCCTAGACGACAAAACCGTGTTTATACCATCTGGTAAAGAAACTCTCTACATCATCCGATGAAATAAGGGAACATCATCCGATGGACATGTGCTCCTCACGTGCATAATTAAAACATGACCCAGTCACTAAACGACAAGGAAACCCTCACATCATCTGGTAACTAGGCGACAAACTATACTTACATCTTCCGATAGCTTAAACGCTCTTCATCTGCCAATCACTAGACGACAAAATAGCACTTCTATCATCCGATGGCTTAAACACTCTACATCTGCCGATCGCTAGACGACAAAATAGCACTTCCATCATCCGATGGCTTAAACTCTCTACATCTGCCGATCGCTAGACGACAAAATAGTACTTCCATCATCCGATGGCTCAAACACTCTACATCTGCCGATCGCTAGACGACAAAATAGCACTTCCATCATCCGATGGCTTAAACTCTCTACATCTGCCGATGACGTCAGCCGGATGATTGCCTTATCCAGCTTCTATCACACGGCAGCAAACACCATAATCATCAAACAACCTCATCCAATAGAACATACCATAACTCACCCGAATCTTAACTTAGTAACTATAAACCTCAATGAGTAAGGATCATAAACTCATTCAAAATACGCATAGCGGAAGGCTTAAGTAAAACAAACTATTCAATAATCCTTAAAATCGTAATTAGACTCTAAAGACAAACCATTCAAATCCGAATCTCATTGTTATAAGAAATTCTATTCTACTTAGTCATCTGTTCATCATAAACTTTTCTGACTTACTATGAGCATAACCAGGGAGCTTAATCGCCTATCCAACCTTGCACTGTCACACTGAGCATCCTCCAGCAACCAGCTTTAAACGTTCTCTTGGAATTGGGAATCCTCACCTATTAACTCTTCACCTACATCATAAGGTTCAACTATAAGCCTAATGCTTAGTAAGGAATGCAACAATAATATGAATGCATAATTCAGAGAAATACATGGTCATAAGTCTTTTCTTGTTCATAATCATCATCCATAATCATGAATCATATTTATCATTCATAATCATTGTCCATAATCATTGTTCATATTCATCATTCGTAATCATTGTTCATAATCATTGTTCATATTCATCATTCATAATCATTGTTCATAATCATTGTTCATATCATTGTTCATATTCATCATGTAAGTTGTGTGGAATGAGAGAGGATTTGTGCCGGTAAAGGGGGTTCGACAGTGAGTTTGATCATGGTCCCTACTGCGGGTCGTATTCATATGTCCTTCTTTGGACTGTGACATACGCCGAACCGCCCCCAACCCTCACTCAACCACATTGCAGGGATTTTATCATCTCATCTTGTTCATGAGAAAACATGCTTTTAAAACATTTTCATGTGCATAAAACTTTGATAATGCATGAACATGGGAATTTCTTAACTCATTCAGGCTACAAAACAGAACATTCATCCAGTATGAAAACTTACCATTAGACTAAACGTCAACATAAGTACTAAACTGTAGCATAATAACCTCTAATTGTTATATCAGTTACTATCTAGCATCCTTGTGATGTAGGGCCCTATTGGCCGGAAATCCTATACATTCACTTACCTGGTGTCCTTAGCAATGAGAGCTCCTTTCCTCAGACTTCTTTACCTAAAACATTTACATTATAGTAGTTAAAACAAAAATCCTAAAAAGTTCTACTCACAAGTCATCCTAGGGTCTAATAGCTAAGAGTCATTCCCGAATTCTTAGTTTAATACTCAATGTAGTCTGAAATCCCAAAACCAAAACAGACAGATTCGATTATCGATAACTCAGGGGTGGTTGTTTTAAATGTCCAGATTCGATTCGATAAAAGCATTGCCACTCTCAGATTTCAAATGTTCTTATTATTAGTCGGCCATTGGAAAATCCAACACTCCAATGCCGAGTAGAAAACAGGGCTAGCAAACTAACAGATAGCTAAGCTGTCTATTGCATACCTCGGCATAGAGTAGTCGAGTAGTGGCAGAGAAAATCGATCGTCAAAGAGAGTATGCTGAAAGCAGAGAGCAAGAGCTCGGGAGAGAAGAAATCGCCGGAAAGGAAGGTGTCGGCTGCAGTGGTTTAAATGAGGTTTAAAACATTTCCTTTTTCTTTATATACTGGTCATCACCCACCATTATTACAACTTTGCCACCCAACCTAGTTTAAATCCACATGAAATTAATTATTCTTGGTATAAAACTCTAAACCATGAAGATTGAATATTCATGACCGTTAATACAGTTAGGAAGTCACCTGGCTGAAGTTGTCGGGTGTTACAGATTCTGTAGACTGCCTTCCAGCACAGATTGCCACCTGAGTACACTCCAACAACTGCAAGTGTTTATGATTCAAGTAATGTCATTAAGTTAAGATGTGTTTACGATCATTTGTTTAGGAATCTCAAGATGGTAAGAGGTCAACAGAGGGAAACTAATGAGGACAGCGATAACATTGCTCAGTTGAAGGAATTGGTGCAACGTCAATCTTGTCTGATTGGGCGGCTTGCGACTAGAGTACTAGAACTAGAGGAAGTAAGAACAGCGGTTCAGGGGTACCGTGATGGGCCAGTGAAGTTTGTTGGAGGTGTGTAACTACAACTGGACAAGGGACGGCGACAGCAGTGGAAGGGAGTTATGAGACTCTATGGCTCAAGTAAAGACCTAGGCAAAGGGAAAAGACCTCAAGGAATCTTTTCACCATCCCTGTGTTCTACCTGCCAAAAGAACCACCGTGGCCAATGCAAGTTATACTGGGGTCGGTGTTTCAGGTGCGACAAGGTTGGCCACCAGATCAAGGACTGCCTAATGCCGTTAGGCTCAGACCAAGCGGGAGTAGTGCCTAGGGTTCTTGTGTTGATGGGAAAGGAAGGCACAGTTCTGCATACAGGCACATCGGGTACAATTTTGGACTTTGGACTAAATAAAACTAATAAGATTGTACAGGGTGAACGCCATAGTTAATTAATTTAAGTATTAACATTGAGTAGGCACTCCTTTTAGCTATGACTGAAAACAAGAAATTGTCCAACCATTTGTAGTTCTGGGTTTTGCCTTATTTCAAGCAGATAATAGAACAAAGAGCATGAGATTGAGGGTGTAGCTTTAAGTGAAGATTTAATGTGTGTAATAGGTAGAGAGTACTTAAAATGGTTATTGTTATTTTCTCTTAAAGTGAAAAGATCTATCGAGTTAGAAGGTCCCTTGGATAAGGGTAAAATTTAAAAGATAAGAGGTGTAGAACAAAAAAAAAAGGGCATGTTCATGTATGGGAGGTTAATGACAGAACGTTTACCGCTGAAGACTTTGAGTATGAATATGAACAAGAAAAGATTCATGAGCATTTGTTTCTTAAAATGAGCATTCATGCATACTTGTTAGTATTGCATTCCTTACTAAGCATTAGGCTTATAGTTTAAACCTTATGATGTAGGTGAAGATTTAGCAGGTGAGGATTCCAAATTCAGTGATGATGTCTAAGGCTGGTTGCAGGATGGTGCTCAGGGTGGAAGTCTGTGGCTGGCAGGCAATATGACCCGTAGTTATGCTCATAATGTGTCAGTAAGATTTATGATGAACTGATGTTTAAGTAGATTGAGATTTTCTTTAGAATATTGGATTCTGTGATTGTCTAGTTTGGTTACCAAAATTTGGGGATGATTATAAGGGTATTGAATGATTTGTTTTAATTAAGTATTCCGCTACATGTATCCTAGATGAGTCCATGTTTCATGTCTGCCTATGTTTATGTCTACGAGTATGAGATCTGTGGAGGTCAGATTATCTTTCTGTCGATATGAGTTGTTTGAAGTTTTCTGTATTTTACTGCTGTGTGATAGAAGTTGGATGAATACATCATCCGGCTGACGTCACCGGTGTGAGCTGAATGATAGAAGCTGGATGGGTGAATCATCCGGCTAACGTCACCGGTGGATGGCAAACGTTTGTTGTTTACCAGATGATGTCTCTTATCGGTTGAGGTAAGTGAGTCACGTGTATTGCACCTGCTTACCGGATGATGTCTCTGTTGAATGAGGACATCATCCGGCTGATGTCATCGGTGGATGGGGACAATTGTTGCCCACCGGATGATGCCTCTTACTGGCGATGTTAAGTAGTCACGTGAGATGCACATGTCTATCGGATGATATAAACGAAGTTTTGTTGTCTAGTGACCGGGTGATGTAGTGTATTTCAAATACCGGGTGATGCAGGGACTGAAGTATGGTTTATCACCGGTCGATGTGAGTTTATTCCTCTACCGGCAGATACAGTTCAAGAGTTGATGTACCTGTTCACCAGCTGAGGCACCTCGCACTGCTCGCCGGCAGATGCGCATTGTATTTCTTTGCTGAGCGATGTTTAATGATTCACGAGGGATTTCTTGAGCTAAGATATGAGTTAATTTTTTTAAAAAATTTAAAGGGGTATAATTCCGGTAAAAATAGTAAGAATATATGGACAAGTCTAAAAGAGTCATGGTTTGGTCTCGGCCCTACTGGGGTCGTTACACTTTGATTCTAGGTAAGTCTCTATGGTTTCCTGACTTTAGTTCTCGGTTTTTAGAGGTTTGAACGTTTAGGGTTTTGTAGGATTTTCGTAGAAATAATCGAGTTTTGTTGGAAACGGTTAGGTAATGCCGTATTTGCAATTATTGGACGTAGTTAGGCGATTATTGGACGTAGTTAGATGGTATAAATTTTTGGGTTGCATATTTCGGATAATTGGAGCTTGGAAAACTCCATTGATGGAGGTTTACAATTTGCGAGCACGAATTGCTCGACGAAATGCCCGAATGAGTTTAATTAGAGTTTTAGGAAAATTTCCTTTAGCTAGGAGTTTCGTTAGACTTCAGAATTCGATCACCTAGACCGATTTTAATAATGATTATTGTGGATTGGCCTAGGTGAACAAAGCTCGTGGACGGAGTTCGGCTTTCTATCGACGACAGATAAGTTTTCATGACTTACTGTGGCTGATTGGTCTACACCATATGTCAGTTTTGTTGATCGAGGATTGTTGAGGTGAAATGTATGTTTTATGTTTTGTTGGGCAGCTTAAGTTTAGTTGTTTTTATAAGGTATGTTTGTTCTATATTGAGGGTATTGCTACTGTTTATGTTTATGTTATGCGTTAAATTGCTCATGCATCATTATTTTACAAACGTCATGAAAAATGGGTTTATACATGAAGTTCATGAAAGAAAATGAAATGAAATGAGACGACTAAGACGACTGAAATGAGACTGTAACACTCCGAGTTATTCTAAACTCAGTTTGTTACTCATAAACCCGAACATAACTAGGAAATTTTGACCAAACTTAAAATTTCACTAGAAAGTCAAAACTCAATGTTCACTGAAACCACAACGTTAAAATTTCACAGCGGAAAATCATTTGAAAACAATCAGAGATTAAACAGAGTTATAAATCAATATTTGGAAATATCAATTGAAATAGTAGGAATTGGTTCGACCAAAACTTTAGCGTGGAAACGTGAAATTATAAAAGTCAAACGCATCTGCCGCTAGACATGTAACGACCCCATATCCCAGCAAGATATTGTCCGCTCTGGGGATTGGGCCGTAGCCCAATATTCTCCCCTCACGGCTTTGTTTGACGAGAACTTTCCAGAAGGTCACACAACCTGGAATTGCTCTCGCCGAAGCACTTTTAACTTCGGAGTTCTTATGGGATCCGTTGCCAATTGTGCTCCAAAACGCGTCTTGCTATGTTGGGAGGGTCTCTTTACATATGTTTCATTTCCATATACTTCCCCAAGCGATGTGGGATTGTGACGACCCCCTCTACGACCCGGGATTCGCCTATACTCGAGTCCGGGATCCATCCACCCCACAACCCAAGGTTTGCCCCGCAGTCATACACATACGTACACATTCCATTCGGGTCATCACAATCACCCCCCCTCGGGGGCCCAACGTCCCCGTTGGCCACATTTCCGGTTGGGTACAGGCTTTGATACCATTTGTAACGACCCCATATCCCAGCAAGATATTGTCCGCTCTGGGGATCTGGCCGTAGCCCAATATCCTCCCCTCACGGCTTTGTTTGACGAGAACTTCCCAGAAGGTCACCCAACCTGGAATTGCTCTCGCCGAAGCACTTTTAACTTCGGAGTTCTTATGGGATCCGTTGCCAATTGTGCTCCAAAATGCGTCTTGCTATGTTGGGAGGGTCTCTTTACATATGTTTCATTTCCATATACTTCCCCAAGCGATGTGGGATTGTGACGACCCCCTCTACGACCCGGGATTCGCCTATACTCGAGTCCGGGATCCATCCACCCCGCAACCCAAGGTTTGCCCTGCAGTCGTACACATACGTACACATTCCATTCGGGTCATCACAAGACAAGTCAACAAAAAGGGCAGAAATAAAACCGATGGCTTCCACCGATGTGATGACCCAAATTTGAACGTATGTGTACGACTGCGGGGCAAACCTCGGGTTGCGAGGCAAACCTCGGGACCTAAGCCGAGTGTAGGTGAATCCCAGACTCGAGTATAGGCGAATCTCGGGTCGTAAAGAGGGGGTTGTCACAATCCCACATCGCTTGGGGAAGTAGATGGAAATGAAACATATGTAAAGAGACCCTCCCATCATAGCAAGACGCGTTTTGGAGCACAATTGGCAACAGATCCCATAAGAACTCCGAAGTTAAAAGTGCTTCGGCGAGGGCAATTCCAGGTTGGGTGACCTTCCGGGAAGTTCTCGCCAAACAAAGTCGTGAGGGGAGGATATTGGGCTGCGGTCCAATCTCCAGAGCGGACAATATCTTGCTGGGATAAGAGGTCGTTACAAATGGTATCAGAGCCTGTACCCAACCGGAAATGTGGCCAACGAGGACGTTGGGCCCCCGAGGGGGGGTGATTGTGATGACCCGAATGTGAACGTATGTGTACGACTGCGGGGCAAACCTCGGGTTGCGGGGCAAACCTCGGGACCTAAGCCGAGTGTAGGTGAATCCCGGACTCGAGTATAGGCGAATCCCTGGTCGTAAAGAGGGGGTTGTCACAATCCCACATCGCTTGTGGAAGTACATGGAAATGAAACATATGTAAAGAGACCCTCCCATCATAACAAGACGCGTTTTGGAGCACAATTGGCAACGGATCCCATAAGAACTCCGAAGTTAAAAGTGCTTCGGCGAGAGCAATTCCAGGTTGGGTGACCTTCCGGGAAGTTCTCGCCAAACAAAGCCGTGAGGGGAGGATATTGGGCTGCGACCCAATCCCCAGAGCGGACAATATCTTACTGGGATAAGGGGTCGTTACAACCGATGACGTCAGCCGGAGGAGTCATTCTTCCAGCTTCAGCCGATCGCAAAACGACAAGTTTGCTACTCGCATCTACCGATGACGTCAGCCGGATGATTCGTTTATCTAGCCTCTGTCGATCACAAGACGACAAATCTTTTACTCACGTCATCCGGTAGGTGAAATACTCGACATCATCTGGTTACAAAACGACAAAAGACTTTTACCTTCATCATCCGATGGATAAAACACTCAACATCATCCGGTTACAAAACGACAAATTTTCTACTTATATCTTCCGATGGCTTCCACTGAAGACATCATCCGATGGCTTTACTGAAAACATCATCCGATAGACAGCAGAACAACAACATAGCAACAATTTCACTATAAACAAAGAAAACTCTGACTACCAAAAGAACTTGAGCATTTTACTAACACTGTTCAAAACTACATAAATCCGTGTACTACTCAAACGTTTTGGTAAGGACCACTATTAAAACCGACAGAGTATCATTCTCAGAAAGAGTCTAAAATTGAGTTCAAACATCAAAACTACCCCTGTCATGGAAACTCACAATATACTTAAATCGAATCATAGTTTACTGAACCTTCTCGTCCACTGACACTAGTTAAACCGCCCCATCAGTTGCCAGATTGTTACATAGATGCACTCCTCCAACCAGACTAGTCCTTAGCTAACTCAGTGAACACACCTGTTGACACTTCTTCACCTACATCACAAAACTTATCTATTAGCCTAATGCTAAGTAAGTAAAGCAGTAATGAAATATAATGCTGAAACATAAATTCCTAAATATGCAGTTTCTACTTTCTCATCTCAGTTGCTTATGCATCGTTTCTGATCTGATCCCCCTGTGAAATTGGAAGTTGGATCATTTCTCCCAAAGTCATACATCCTCTCTCTTGATTAAGGGGCGGATTAGTTCCCTTAACAAACTGATCTGATCTGTAACACCCCTAATACTGTACCCTTATTTTACCCGTATAAATTTTTCATTTTCATTTTTGTACTTATTTCTTTCCTCTACTTTAATTAAAACCTTATGCGGAATTTAAACTATGGTTGAAATCGGAACTGAATCGGAATTAAAACTGAACCTTAAATGCATTTAAAACAAATCTTTATTAAAACTTAAAAGAAAACCTTTAAAAGAAAACTTTAAATTAAATTAAACAAGTGGGAGGGCAGAATTGGAACTCTGTCCTCAAAATGAAACAGGCGACCGATCTCTGCACTGCAGCAGAGATCGATCGCTGCCATGCATTACAGCAGGGGCGATCGATCTCTGCTGCAGAGCAGAGATCGATCGCTGCTAGCTGTGCAGCAATCCGATCGCTGCAAGCATGCAGCGATCCCTTCTCCCTTTCAGACTTCAAACCTCTAACACTTCGCATTTCACAAGCAGCGACCGATCTCTGCATTGCTGCAGAGATCGATCGCCGCACACTTTCAGTGCAACGATCAGTGAAAACTTCAGCGACCACTTCAGCGACCACCTCCTACTTCAATCGCCTTCACTTTTCTTTACACTGCTCTCTGGAATTCCAGAGAGCAAACACTTAACAATACTCTCTGGAATTCCAATTCCAGAGAGCGATTCATGCTACTGGAAACTCTCTGGAACCTGATTCCAGAGAGCAAACATTACTTAATTTAACACCAATTTCTTCCAATAACATCGACCAACTTTACAGCGGACTTTGCGAAATCCGACTGCGTGGATGCATCTAAACATCGAGCATAACCGTATCAACCTAAAACCAATCAAAACATTTCCATAACATTCATTAAACAGTTTAAACCAAAACGTTTTACATACAATTATCAAAACGTTATCTAATCCCTATCCAGATCCAAACAACCTAAATATTCTATACAATTATCAACTCAAAACATCCCAAAATAACCCCAGAGTCCAGACATACATCCCCACGGGTCAGAAAGCGCCTCGACTACATAGCGCACTCCCACGGCCGTCATCCATCAACTGCATCAGACGGAGGAACGCCGTCCTCATCTGGTTCGATATCACCTAAGAGGTTACCTACACCATACAGACACATATGAGATATTGAAATCTCAGTAAGCTACGTAAATGCAGATGCATGCGTGCGTATGCCATTCAGAAATCATGCTCAGATTCAGATTACAGATACAGAATTACAGATTACAGATTCATTACGTCACAGACAGACAGAATTGTCACCGAGACCTCGACCCACTAACCCAAGGGGGCCCGTCCGGCGGTTGGACTACCCCGTGGGGTTAGAGAGGGGGGGTACACGCTTGCAACACGCACAACCGTGCCTGAGCCCCATCTCGCGTGACCAGAAACAGACAGATTACGTTTATTCATTCAGATTTCGTTACAGATTTCATTTCAGATATACGTTCCTTTTCTTAAAAACACGTGCAGAAATTTCTTTTCATGACTTTCGAAAACCGTGATGCATGAACAGTTCATATCAGCGGAAAGTAAACAAACAACGTGCATACATTCATGGCAGTAAAGCAGAACCTATAAACAACTAACCTAACTACCCAACCAGAGTAACATAAAACAAACAGTTCCTCGAGTATTCCCGAGACGACGACGAAGTATGGTGCAGACCTTTGGGTCAAAGTAAGTCACGAAAACTTACCTCGAGCGCGCTGGATCTCAAGTTTCGTCTACGAGAGTCGGGTGTTTGAGAAAAATACGACATTCACAGTTAAAACCAATTTAAACTATAAATGTCCAAATCTCAAAACTTAGCTAAAGAATTCTCCTAAATTCTTCACTTAGCTAATTAAAGCTTTTCGAACATTAATTATAGCTCGATTATCCAAATTAACGAGTTTTCCCCTAAAACCCGAAATTTACCAATTTATAACTTTTTCGCAAATCGACTTTTCTTCGTCCAATAACGTTCAATACGTTCAATATATACGTAATTATAGCTAACCTATTAATTACGAAGCCTAAATCGCGTTATTAACGGAAAACCTAATTTAAACCCTAACCCTAAATCGAACTAAAACTCGAAACAAACGCTCAGAGATTGAAGCTACATACCGAGAGTAGCGAGAGGAGGAGAAACTGTGAAGAAATCAGAACGAACGGAGGTCGGACGGAGGTCGGATCGTTGGAAGTCGTCGGCTGAGGGGTGAAGAAATCGCCTCTGGCGATTGTGATTTCAAGAGAGAAGAAGAGAAGTGAGGGAATAGGGAGGTGATTGTTATTTTTATAAAATTTAGTTTGCAAATTACTATTTTGCCCTTAGTACTTAATTCTATTAGTTTCGTCCTTCGTTTCGTTAATCGTCCAACTATTCGGATTCTCGAAAGTTTCATATTTTGCCAATAACTTCTATTCATTGCCAGGGATTTATTAAAACTGTCCGTTCGCAATTTGGACCTCGTTTGCTATTTTTACGAGAACGTCTTTTACATTACGAAAAGCGTATTTACTCGGAATATAATGTTTGATCTCCGAAAATTTCCGTAAATTCCTTAAAATTCTAATTAATCGCTAGGATCGTAATGACGTTTTCTTTTCGTAAATCGGACCTGATTTGACATAATTACAAAAATGCCAATAACAATATAATAATAATATAATAAAAGGTCCGTACAAACCGGATATTACATGATCCCCCCGTGAAATTAGGGTTTGGATCATTTTCCCCAAAGTCATACATCCTCTCTCTTGGTTAAGGGGCAGATTAGTTCCCTTAGCAACTATTACAGTTTGTTCATTCCTTACCATGTCATTTCATGTAAATTCATTTTCGCATAAATTTTCAAAATATGATGCATGACATACAAACATTCAAACACACATAATCCTACTGTTTTGTGATGTAGGCCCGAAGGCACAAGCAAACTTTACTTACCTGGTCTCCTGAAAATTGCTCGGCTGTAAGCTACCTTAGAAGCTCGCTCACCTAACTTCATAAAAGAACAATAATTAAACCTTCGCTAAACTTTACCAAAAATTAACCAGAAGAACAAGGAAACTAGTTTGGAACTATACTGCTTGCACATTCCCATTTATTCCCCAAGAACCCGAACCTACTCTCATCAACAACATCTTTGAAATCCTCACATTGTACTCCCTCGGTTATCTAACTGCTAAAACGCAAGAGAATGAGGAAAACTTACTTAGGTTGAAAGAGAATCGAGCAAGGAAAATCGCCTAGTGAGCTCTGCTACTCGAGTTGAAAACCCGAAGAGGAAAAGTATGAAATGGTGGCGGCTACAGTGCATTAAACCCAACCCTCTTTCCTTAAATAGGTTATCCACTTAAAATTTCTAATTACCCCTTATGCCCTTGCCTAGTCATCTATTAATTTAAAAGAATAGAGAATTAGTTTGATAAAACCGGGTGTTACAATCTACCCTCCTTAAAAGAATTTTATCCTCAAAATTCAGTACCTGAATAATTCTGGATGTTTGTCCATCATGTCTTGCTGACGTTCTCAGGTTGTCTCCTCTACGTTCTGGTTATGCCATGAGACTTTCACTAAGGAGACTTCTTTGTTGCGCAATACCTTCACTGTATAGTCCATGATCCTTACTGGTTTCTCCTCATAGGTAAGGGTAGGATGAACTTCAACGCCCTGCTACTCCACAACATGATACGGATCCCTTATGTACTTCTTCAACATAGAAACATGGAACACACTGTCTATCCCCTCCATAGAAGCCGGTAGCTGCAACTGATAGGCTGCTCTCCCAACTCTCTTCAGAATAGTGAATGATCCAATAAATCTGGGGTTCAACTTGCCTCTCTTCCCGAATCTCACAACTCCTTTAAATGGTGATACCTTGAGGAAAACTTCATCACCTACTTCAAACTCTAGTTCTCTGCGTCTTCTGTCGGCATAAGTTTTCTGCCGGCTTTGAGCTGTTAAGATCCTCTGGCTGATGAGGGCAACCTTCTCAACAGTTTGTTGTACAATGTCAGGACCAAGCAACTGTGCTTCACCAACTTCGTCCCAGTACAAAGGAGATCTGCACTTTCAACATACATTGCTTCATACGGTGCCATACTAATAGTTGCCTGAAAACTGTTATTATAAGAGAATTCTACTAAGGATAGGTACTTGCTCCAGGAACCTTGAAAATCCAATATGCATGCACGAAGCATATCCTCTAATATTTGGATGGTTTTTTCGGACTGTCCATCTGTTTGAGGGTGAAAGGCTATGCTAAAGTTGAGCTGTGTACCCATAGCCTGATGCAAACTCTTCCAAAACTTAGATGTAAATCTAGAGTTTCGGTAAGAAACTATGGTATTTGGAACTCCATGTAACCTAACAATTTCTTGCACTTACAATTCAGCAAGTTGATCCATCGAGTAAGTCACCTTTATTGGTAGGAAATGAGCTGATTTGGTTAGACGGTCAACTATCACCCAAATTGCATCATGTCCTTTAGTCGTTCAAGGCAATCCTAACACAAAGTCCATCGTTATTTGCTCCCATTTCCATTCGGAAACTGGTAAAGGTTGTAACATTCCAGCAGGTCTCTGATGCTCAACTTTAACCTGCTGACAACACAAACATGATCTTACATATTCTGCCACACTTCTTTTCATACTTGGCCACCAATAATGCTGTTTAAGATCCTTGTACATCTTTGTACTCCCAGGGTGGACAGAGAACCTGGAAGAGTGTGCTTCAGAAAGAATCTCATCATGAAGTTCTTTAACGGCAGGGAGAAACCATCTATTTCTAAACTTAAGAATTCCATCAGCAGAATAGTTAAAATCTGTTTTGTTCGTAGAATCCATGCTTAACTTGTACTTGTTACACTCGTCATCATTCGTCTGAGCTTCCTTTATTTTCTCCAAAATAGTAGGCTTTAAGGTTATGGCTGAGAGTATAGCTGATACACTGGATACTGCTTTTAAATTAAACCTTTAGAATTCAGACTCTAAGGCTAATGGTACATCAAGAATCAAGGCTGAGGCTGAAGTTGTCACTCTACTCAAGGCATCTGCCACAACATTTGCTTTGCCGGGATGATATTTAATCTCAAAATCATAATCCTTAACAAATTCAAACCATCGACGTTGCCTCATGTTTAATTCCTTCTATGTAAAGATATATTTCAGACTTTTATGGTCCAAGAATATATCACAAGTCTGTCCATACAGGTAGTGCCTCCAAATCTTAAGTGCGAATACAACTGCAGCTAATTCCAAGTTATGTGTAGGGTAATTCTTCTCATGTGTTTTCAACTGCCTAGAGGCATAAGCTATTACCTTTCCCTCTTGCATCAAGACACAGCCAAGTCAAATCTTGGATGCATCACAGTAAATGCTAAATTTACCATAATCAACGGGAAGGGTCAAAATTGGAGCATTGGTCAGTTTGTGTTTCAAGGTCTGAAAACTATGTTCACAATCCTCAGTCCACACATACTTCATATTTTTCCTAGTTAACCGAGTGAGGGGTGTTGCAATCTTTGAGAATCCTTCAATAAACTTCCTGTAATATCCTGCAAGTCCAAGGAAACTCCGAATATCTGCAGCATTCTTCGGTTGGGGCCACTCCTTAACTGCTTGAACCTTAGCTGGATCGACAGATATTCCATCACCAGAGATCACATGACCAAGGAAGTGAACTCTGTCCAGCCAAAACTCACATTTGGAAAACTTGGCATAGAGTTGGTGTTGCCTTAGCACCTCCAATACTAAGTTCAAATGTTCTGCATGTTCTTCTCTAGAACGTGAATAGATTAAAATATCATCTATAAACACAATAAAAAACTTGTCTAAATACTCGTGAAACACTCTATGCATGAGATCCATAAAGGCTACCGGTGCATTTGTCAATCCAAAGGATATAACTAGAAACTCATAGTGTCCAAACCTTGTGCGAAAGACAGTCTTTGGAATATCTTCGGTTTTGACTTTTAGTTGGTAGTAACCTAACCTCAAATCAATCTTAGAGAAAATTCGTGCACCACGAAGTTGGTCAAATAGGTCATCAATCCTCGGTAATGGATACTTGTTCGTGACAGTTAACTTATTCAATTTCTTGTAATCAATGCACATACGCATCGATCCATCTTTCTTTTTGACAAAGAGAACAGGTGAACCCCACGGTGAAAAGCTAGGGCATATGAACCCCTTATCCAATAATTCCACCAATTATTTCTTTAATTCTTTAAGCTCCGTAGGTGCCAATCTATAGGGATTCTTAGACACAGGCTCAGCGCCGGGATAAACATCTACAACGAATTCAATTTCTCTATCTGCGGCAAAACAGGAAGGTCATCTAGGAATAGTTCTGGGAAATCTTGGACAACTAAGACATTATGGGGAGTTGCTTTTCCTACTAGTTGTGTATCTAAAACACTGGCCAAGAAACATAAGTACTCTTCGCATGGTGAGGTCCACAATTTATAGAGGTCATAACAGACATTTCCTTACTCTTCTTTAGAGCTTGGAAGGTATGTTTCAAACCACCAGGGGGTTGAAAACTAACTACTCCAGTCCTACAGTCGATTGTGGCATAATGCTTAAACAGCCAATCCATTCCTAGGATTACATCAAATCCCATTATATCCATAATAATGAGGTTAGCAGGTAGGTTCATGTTTCCTACAAATACAGCACTATCAAGCATCACTTGGTTAGAGTGCATGCGTTCACCCGAGGGTAATGCGACATTAAACACATGCTCAGTGGGGGTAAGCTTTACATCTAACTTATCAGCAAATGCAGATGCTATGAATGACTGTGTTGCACCAGAATCTATCAATGTAAAAGCGGGTAAAGAGTTGACCAATATAGTACCTGACACAATAGCTGGCTGTTCATCATCGCCCGACTCCATCATGGAGAATATCCTCGGTTTAACCATAGCAGGGCCACTCTTAGGAGCTAGGCAGTCTCTGCTAATATGGCCGATCTTGTTACAATTGTAGCATCTAGTGATTCTAGACTTCGGGCACTCTTTGATCGTGTGTCCAACCTCCTCACAGTTGAAACACTTTCCAAAGCCCAATCTGCACTCGCCCGGGTGGTACTTCAAGCACTTGGGACACTGGGGAAATTTCCTGACATTCTGTACCTTCCCTCCTGTTCCTTGGCTACTCTGGCCTTCACTAGGCCTCTTCATTCCCCTTTGATGGTGTGGCTGGATCGACTTTTGTGGGACCTCTTTTGGTCCAGCACACTTCCTTTCAGCTTCTTCCACTTCCAGAGCAGTAGACACAACTTCACTGAATGATGAGCCTTTAATACCACAAAATTTAACTCCTCGGTAAATTTCTAGCTTCAGTCTATGCCAAATTTGAACACCTTATCCTCGTCCCTGTGAGCAAAATGTCCAGCAAACCTGGACAGGGACTCGAACTGCATACTGTACTCGGCCACAGACCCTGTCTGCTTCAAGTTTAGAAATTCCAACTTCTTTGCAGTTTGGACAGTACTGTTGAAATACTTCTCGTAGAAAATGTCTTTGAATTGCGACCAAGGCATCGCCAAGACATCAGTGGTGGTCTCTATTGTTTCCCACCAGAGTTGATGATGTGCCCCATAGGCCCATTACACGGTCTCAAACCCAAGGTCATAATTTATCTAATTTATGCACTTACACTATTGTCTCTTTTGCAGGTAATGGATTGTGTGGAGGCTTGGAGAACACCTTGGGAGACTTGAAGTGGGAATCCAAAGCTAAGGATGTGGACCAACCAACACACTTAATCACTTGGAAATTCAAGCAAGGAGACCAATTTGCTCACATGGGAATTTGTCTTCCCGAGCCTTAATTGTAACCTTTTATTTCAAACTTATTTTGAGGCAAACATTGGCCTTCTTGTTAAACTTTATTATAAGCATGCATATTAGGCATTTAGGGTTAGATGAATGATAAGTTAGATGATGGAATGGAAGTGGTTCAAAGCAAGTGCATGGAGTGCATGGAAGAGGAGAAATGGGCCTTAAGGAAAAGATATCCATTTTGGCCCAACCTTGAGTGGAGGGGACCACTACCCTTTATCCAAACCATGGGCTGCCACTTGAGGGATTCTTAGAGGTTCTCCAATCAACACAAGGGCAAGGATTGATGACATGGTTATCACACAACCATTGGATCAAGAAAACCAAACTCATCTCGGCCATCCAAGCTATCTTCATGATCCAACGGTTACACCATTTTGAAGACCACTTTTTGAATCACATCCAAGCCATCCATAGGTCTATAAAAGCATGGTAATTGGTGATTGTAAGTTTTTTGGACTGATTTTAAGGAGCATGCACGGATTTCCCTTCCATGGTTGAAGGAGTTTGAAGAAACCAACAAGGTTTGCTCGGTTTGCACAAAACCGAGGGGTTGCGCCCCCACCACTCCCTTCTTGCTTGGTAGCTTGCAAGGGTTATATAGCCATATTCTTCTCCATCTCCTTGGGAGTGGAAAACAGCAAGAAGTGGCCCCAAACCGTGTTCAAGAGTCGAGTTGTCTTCCTTGGAAGCAACTATTGCCAAAGGCTTCAAAATATTACCTATTGGCCGATTTCTTGAAGTTTTGCATATCTTTTCCATCTCAATGAATCAGGACCACGCCTTCCACTATCACACACCTCACTCACTCCACTAACATCATATAAAGTTTCGTTTTCATCTAAGCACATTTGGTCATTCAAGTTCATCTTGCAATTTGTGTTCTTCTCGGCCATTTCTTGCCAATCCGAGGAGCTAACGATCCCCTCTAAGCTCTAAACGTTTTCTTGCAGGTTAGGGCTATATCAAGTGGTATCAGAGCTTGGCTAGCTCCTTTAGGGTGCTGGAAACCAAGTTGGTTTGGTTCCCCAAACCCATTTGGTTGTCCAAAACCGATTGCACAAAACCGGGTTACTTGATTCATCTTTTGCGGTTTTGTATGTGTGTTTAGTTTTCTTGTTTTTTTTTTGCTTTGTTTTCACTAAATACCACCCCTATCTTCTTTTAATCGAAGTTAACAGACTTGAGCATGGGTTTCTAGCTTATTTTCTTCACCATTTTCGTGCTGCAAATAGCTTCCACTTTTAGTTAAACATTTGCCAACTACTTTTAGTACTTGCTGTTTTTATTTCTTTTTTTGTATTGCCACTTGTGCTGCTGTTCTATCCCTTTTCCAGCCATCAAAAGATCATGTTCCCTTCATAAGTTTTAAAGTATAAACTCTAAATATTGTGATTGGCTTGCTGTTTGAGTTTGTTGCTCATGATTGGTGCTCATTTTGTAGCTAATGGACATGACCGATTGATGCACTACTTGAACATCCGATTTGTCCAAAATTTGGCCACTATTTGTAACACTTTTTGAGTATGCTTTATTTACGTTATTCTCTTGCTAATGAATGTTAACATATTGATATTGATCTGTTTAAGATGGCATGAAAATTTGGAGATTAAGTTTGCTAAAAACCGAGAGTAAAGTAAGCACAAAAGTGCATTGTTGTAGTTTTTGTTAACCGATTAGCATGACATTTAATTCCAAACTTTGCTTTGAGCTAAATCAAACTTTATTTTATTGAATTCTGCTTTTATTCCTTGCTAAAGTATGAGTATTAAGTTTGGTAAAAGATGTATGCAAATTGGTTATGTACTTGTCACAAAACCGAGGCCTAAAATGCATCAAAATTGATTTTAGTGACTATCACTTGCTGTTTTTTTACTTTGTGACATGTTTTTATGCATAAATCCGAGCATATTAATCATCTAGCCTTGAGTTTACTTAATCTTCAGCTGAGGCATGTGTTCATTGTGGAGTGTTTGGCATTAAAATTCAAATTATATGCTGTTTTGGCAAAAACAAGACACACTTTTGAAAAAACAGTTTGTGTGTGCACAAATTTGGTAAGGTTGATGTTGATTGTTGGGACCACAATGCACTTTGCTGAAAATGAATGTTGACCACGAATTTATGCTGAATATTACCTTTCAAATTAGTGGTTTGTTGCTAAAATATTGTTTAATACTTGAATGAAAACCAAAGCATGACATTTGGCTTAAGTCTCAAATCTTGCATGAAAATTACCTAAACCGGAACCAAATTGAGTTGTGATTTTTACTTTTCTTAGTTAACTTAATTTGCATGTCCCCTAGAGTGTAAAGGAATAAATCCCTTTCCTTTACTCCTTAGTAGTTATTTTATTTTTGGCCCTATTATTCAAAAAAAAAAGTGAACTTAATTGAAAGCTTAGGTGAATACTTTAGTGAGGACAATTTTTCCTAATCTCCTAGGAACTATGGTTCAACAAAACTAAAATTTTCCTAATACTTAGTAATGAAAACTAGAAGTGGAATTCACATAGGCCCAACCCAAGATATGGCCCAAGATCCAAACATACCCACTAGTGGCAAAGACATTCCCCAAGAAGAGACTCATACCCAACAAGAGGGAGAGTCTAGCATGCAAGGACAACTTAATGGACTAAGTGGAATTGTTGGAGCCTTAAGTAAACAACTCTATGAAATGAACTTAAAATTTGAACAAGTGATGAATGGTCGTAGACCAAGCTATCATGGAGAATCCTCCCATGACACCACACCTAGGAGAAGAATGACAACCTTAGGACTCGATTTAGAGACCAAGAACCTTTAGGTGGTGATGACGAGGTAGATTACCGTAGTGGTAGACGCCCTAATTTTGACCATGATGAGGACGATGAGTGGACCTTAGACGAGGAGGAAAATTTCCGACCCCCTAACCCTAGACGCCATGATGAGTTTAGGAGAGACCGACGACGAGACCAAGATTACCTTCGAAACGTAAAATTACAAATCCCATCCTTTAATGGAACTTGTGATGGAACAACCTTTATTGAATGGTTAGAAAAGGTGGAAAGGATATTTGATTGTTATGATTACTCCGACAAGGTCAAGATCCAACTAGTTTCCGTAGAACTTACCGGCTATGCCTTACTTTGGTGGTCTAACATTAGATCACAAAGAGCACGGACTGGATTGATCCTATTAATACTTGGAGGAAGATGAAATCTATTATGTCTAAGAGGTTCATACCTAGTCATTATAAGCAAGAGTTGATCATGAAGATACATAGCCTCAAGCAAGGAAGTCTATCCGTTGAAGAGTACCTCACGGAGTTCGAACTCTAAAAATTCGAGGAGAACTAGAAGAGCCTGATGACCAAGCCATAGCTAGGTTTATCCATGGACTAAATTATGATATTGCTGATGCTGTAGAGTTACACCCATTGGAGAGCATGGATTCGGTGATCCAATTGGCCTTAAAAATTGAGCGACAACTTAAAAGAAAGAGAAAAGCCACCCAATCCTACAAGCCTAGTCAATTTCCCAAGTACACTCCCAAACCCCTTGAAGTGACAAGCCCTCACCCAAGGCTGATTGGAAAAAAGCCTTTCCAAAGACAATGGCCACCCAAGGATTCAAGTAATAAACCTATAATTCCCAAAGGCCCTGAAGCCAAGACCACGAGAGATAACCCTATTGGACAAAGAGCACGTGACCTCAAGTGCTACAAGTGTCAAGGCCTAGGGCATTTCATGGCCCAATGCCCGAACCGACGTGTTATGATTATTGAGGAGGACACTGGTGAACTTGTAAGTGAGGATGAGCTCCAAGAGGAAGTGGTAGAAGTTGAAGGAGATGAGGACGAGAATGAATCTGAGGAAGAAGTTATTCACGCACAAGACGGACCTTTACTTATGGTGAGAAGACGAGTTCTCATAACAAAGAATTCTGGAGAGGATTGTCAGCGTGAGAACATTTTCATAGTAAATGTCTCATCAAGGATAAGCTTGTTCGTTAATCATTGATGGAGGAAGTTGTGCGAACGTAGCCTCCAAGGATTTGGTGACCAAGTTAGAACTCAATACTAGCAGCCACCCCCACCCGTACAAGCTTAAGTGGTTGGATGATAGAGACGACGTCAAAGTTACGAAGCAAGTGAGGATTGAGTTTGCTTTAGGTAAATATAAAGATTCGGTCCTTTGCGATGTAGTGCCTATGAGCGCAAGCCATTTACTCTTAGGCCGCCCCTGGCAATTTGATCGAAGAGTGAACCATGATGGGTATTCCAACTGTTATTCACTAAAGTTTGAAGGCAAAAATCTTAAGTTGGCACCCATGACCCCTGAGCAGATAGCTAAGGATGATGCTATCAAGAGAGAAGAGAAGAATAAAGCTAGTCTCTTCATGACTAAAACTGAATTAGAAGCATCGGTACTTAGGGGAGACCCTTTGATCATGATACCTTTTCCCGTGACCGAGTGATGGAGTTAGGAGTTATTCCCCCTCAAGTTATGGACCTTTTGCATAAGTTTCAAGACGTATTCCCTGAAGATCTCCCAAAAGGATTGCCACCTCTTCGTGGCATTGAACATCAAATCGATCTCCAACCCGGGGCTGTTTTACCAAATCGACCAGCTTACCGAATGAACCCCGAGGAGACGAAGAAACTGCAAGACCAAGTACAAGAACTATTGGACAAGGGATATATAAGAGAATCCATGAGCCCTTGTGCAGTTCCTTCCCTTTTAGTCCCTAAGAAAGACGGCACCATGAGGATGTGTGTCGATAGCCGAGCCGTGAACCAAATCACTGTCAAATACCGATTCCCTATTCCTAGGCTCGAGGACATGTTAGATGAGCTCAGTGGAGCTTCGATCTTTTCTAAAGTGGACCTCAAGAGTGGTTATCACCAGATACGTATGAAGGAAGGTGATGAGTGGAAGACAGCCTTCAAGACGAAGTATGGGCTGTTTGAATGGATGGTGATGCCCTTTGGTCTTTCTAATGCCCCCGAGCACATTTATGAGACTCATGCACCATGTGCTTAAGGAATATCTTGGTAAATTCATTGTGGTTTACTTCGATGATATTTGGTGTACAGTATGACCTTCCTCAACATCTTAACCACTTGAGTACCCTCTTCCAAACCCTAAGGAAAGCCAAGTTGTTGGAAACTTGAGCAAGTGTTCCTTTGCGCAAGAAAGGTCTATTTTCTGGATTTGTGATTTCCAAAGATGGAATGGAAGCTGACGTGGATAGATCAAGGCCATTAAGGATTGGCCCATACCAAACTCCATAACTGAAGTACGTAGCTTCCATGGATTAGCCTCATTTTATCGGAGGTTTATCAAAGATTTTAGTTCAATAGCTGCCCCACTTACGGATTGCACCAAGAAAGGGAAAGAGTTTACTGGACCTCTTCTTGCCAAAAGAGCTTTGAACTATCAAACAAAGTTTATGTCATTCTCCCGTACTTGCTCTTCCTGACTTCAACAAAGTTTTTGAAGTTAAAAGTGATGCATCAGGAGCTGGCATTGGAGCAGTACTCATGCAAGACCACCCGACCCATCGCATTCTTTAGCGAAAAGATGAAAGGAGCTGTGCTGAATTATTCCACCTATGATAAGGAATTCTACGCCGTTATACGAGCATTAGAGCACTGGCAGCATTACCTCTTGTCGAAAGAATTTGTAATAAATACTGACCATCAAGCTTTACGACACATTAAGAGTCAGCATAAGTTGAACAAGCGGCATGCGAAATGGGTAGAATTTTGGAAAGATTCCCATACACATTGAAATATCTTAAGGGCGAGAACAATGTAGTCGCCGATGCCCTTTCGAGGAAGCGCATTCTTCTTACCGAATTGGGGGACTAGATTTTTTGGATTTGAATGGATTAAGCATAACTATGAATCTGACCCCGACTTTGGTTTTATTTACGCCAAGTGCAAGGAAAAGGCCGAAGGAGATTACCGGCTTATGAATGACTATTATTTGAAAGCAGGAAAATTGTGCGTTCCCCACGGAAGTTTAAGACGATGTATGTTAAAGAAGCCCATTGTGGAGGATTAGCAAGTCATTTTGGGAAAAAAAGGACCCTTGAAATGCTTAAAGAACATTTCTATTGGCCACATATGAAGAGAGATGTGCATCGCTTAGTGGAAGCATGCATCATTTGCAAAAAAGCCAAAAGTAAGGTTCTACCACATGGCTTGTATATGCCTTTACCCATTCCCTCGCACCCTGGATTGACGTTAGTATGGATTTTGTGTTGGGATTGCCACGAACTGCTCGTAATAAGGATTCGATCATGGTAGTTGTAGATCGTTTCTCAAAGATGGCACATTTCATTCCTTGTGCAAAAACCGATGACGCCTTTGCAATAGCAGAATTATTTTTTGGAGAGTATGTTCGCCTACACGGGATACCACATTCCATAGTGTCGGACCGGGACACTAAGTTTTTGAGCTCCTTCTGGAAGACGTTGTGGAAGAAGTTGGGGACTAAGTTGTGTTTTAGCACATCTTTCCATCCCCAAACTGATGGACAAACGGAAGTTGTTAATAGGACCTTAGGCACTCTCTTACGATCTATTGTAGGTAAGAAACTATCCAGTTGGGACGTAGTCCTCCCCGGATTAGAATTTGCTTACAATCGCACCCTTCATTCCACT
Source organism: Begonia masoniana (assembly GCA_022432975.1). Taxonomy (NCBI): domain Eukaryota; kingdom Viridiplantae; phylum Streptophyta; class Magnoliopsida; order Cucurbitales; family Begoniaceae; genus Begonia; species Begonia masoniana. The sequence continues at coordinate 22,587,171 of CM039502.1, forward strand.
ACTGAGCAAACGCCCTTTGAGGTTGCCTATGGTTTAATCCATGTAACACCGTTGGACCTTGTTCCCTTACCATTTAATGAACTGGCCAATCCATCAGAAGTGAGCAAGGCTGAACAGATCAAGAAATTACACGAAAGTGTGCGTCGAGCCATCGAAAAGAGAAATGCGAGCGTGGCTAAGCGAGTAAACAAGGTCGAAAAGAAGTTATCTTAAAGAAGGAGATTTGGTTTGGCTGCACTTACGCAAAGAGAGATTCCCCGACAAAAGGAAATCTAAGCTACTCCCGAGAGCGGATGGACCATTCAAGGTGTTGGAGCGAATAAATAACAACGCTTATAAGATTGAGTTGCCGGGTGACTATGGAGTATCAGCCACTTTCAACGTCATGGACCTATCACCCTATAAAAGTGATGTAGAAACTCCGAGGGGCCGAACTAAAGGATTTGAGGTCAAATCCTCAACAACTTGGGGAGGATGATGTGCCCCATAGGCCCTTACACGGTCTCAAACCCAAGGTCATAATTTATCTAATTTATGCACTTACACTCTTGTCTCTTTTGCAGGTAATGGATTGTGTGGAGGCTTGGAGAACACCTTGGGAGACGTGAAGTGGGAATCCAAAGCTACGGATGTGGACCAACCAACACACTTAATCACTTGGAAATTCAAGCAAGGAGACCAATTTGCTCACATGGGAATTTGTCTTCCCGAGCCTTAATTGTAACCTTTTATTTCAAACTTATTTGAGGCAAACATTGGCCTTCTTGTTAAACTTTATTATAAGCATGCATATTAGGCATTTAGGGTTAGATGAATGATAAGTTAGATGATGGAATGGAAGTGGTTCAAAGCAAGTGCATGGAGTGCAGGGAGAGGGAGAAATGGGCCTTAAGGAAAAGATATCCATTTTGGCCCAACCTTGAGTGGAGGGGACCACTACCCTTTATCCAAACCATGGGCTGCCACTTGAGGGATTCTTAGAGGTTCTCCAATCAACCACAAGGGCAAGGATTGATGACATGGTTATCACACAACCATTGGATCAAGAAAACCAAACTCATCTCGGCCATCAAGCTATCTTCATGATCCAACGGTTCCACACATTTTGAAGACCACTTTTTGACTCACATCCAAGCCATCCTAGGTCTATAAAAGCATGGTAATTGGTGATTGTAAGTTTTTTGGACTGATTTTAAGGAGCATGCACGGATTTCCCTCCATGGTTGAAGGAGTTTGAAGAAACCAACAAGGTTTGCTCGGTTTGCACAAAACCGAGGGGTTGCGCCCCCACCACTCCCTTCTTGCTTGGTAGCTTGCAAGGGTTATATAGCCATATTCTTCTCCATCTCCTTGGGAGTGGGAAAACAGCAAGAAGTGGCCCCAAACCGTGTTCAAGAGTCGAGTTGTCTTCCCTTGGAAGCAACTATTGCCAAAGGCTTCAAAATATTACCTATTGGCCGATTTCTTGAAGTTTTGCATATCTTTTCCATCTCAATGAATCAGGACCACGCCTTCCACTATCACACACCTCACTCACTCCACTAACATCATATAAAGTTTCGTTTTCATCTAAGCACATTTGGTCATTCAAGTTCATCTTGCAATTTGTGTTCTTCTCGGCCATTTCTTGCCAATCCGAGGAGCTAACGATCCCCTCTAAGCTCTAAACGTTTTCTTGCAGGTTAGGGCTATATCAGTTGAGCTTCACCAGCCAAGTGAAATGTTGCCAACGTGACCTTGTCTCCTTCTCCAATGTTGGCGCACCTAAACATACTTTCAATCTTCCTAAGCCACCCTTCAGCAATAACCGGATCAGATGACTGTCCATCAACGTGGGTGGTCTTAGTCTCGAAATCTATCTCTAGAATGTTCATTGCTAGAACTCGAGTGGGCACTTCCCTGCACCTCTCGGTTTAACAGCACTCCTAATTGATTGGACTGCTGACGCACTAGGTCTGTTTGCTGACGCACCAATTATGTCAGCTGCCTAATCACACTAGGCTCCTCCTCACCTCTCAAATTTGCATTTCCCCTGGCACTCTAGGTCTCCCTGGGCGTCTGGCCATTATACTAATTCCGGCACAGGTTTAACTACTTTCAAAACATCTAATAACTAAGGTTAACATGAACACTTACAGTTGTTGGAGTACTCCCTGCACGACTGGCACGATGATATCTTTTGACGGTTTTAACTGAATGTCTCTGATACACACTGTAAACGCCCCGAGTTATTCTAAACTTCATTCGGTACTCATAAACCACGAACATAACTAGGAATTTTGGACAAAACTTAAAATTAACTAGAAAGTCAAAACTTCATGTTCACTGAAACCACATCGTTAAAATTTCACAGCGGAAAGTCCTTGAAAACAAGCAAGATTAAACGGGGTTGTAAATAAATATTCGGAAATATCATTGAAATAGTAGGATTGGTTCGACCAGAGACTTAAGCGTGGAAACGTGAAATTGTAAAAGTCAAACGCAATCCTGCCGCTAGACAAAAGTCAAAAAAAGGGAGAATAAAATCGAAGCTTCCACCGATGACGTCAAGCCTGAGGAGTCATTCTTCTAGCTTCAGCCGTCGCAAAATGACAAGGTTTGCTACTCGCATCTACCCGATGACGCAGCCCGATGATTCGTTCAATCCGCGGCCTCTGCCGATCCAAGATGAAAAATCTTTTACTCACGTCTTCCGGTAG
>CM039502.1:22589969-22642927 GCA_022432975.1 Begonia masoniana
TACACTTTTCTCACTCCCGACACCTCCAAAAATTCTGAAAATTAAACAGCCTTCGACACCTAAATCTTCGAGTCCCGTTTTAACAACTTCTCGGAACACCGACTTAAAATGAATAAAATACAAAATCCACAACATAACCTGACGTTAGGTAATTTTAAATCAAAAAGGGCAATATAACACCTAAAACTTTACATGACCCAAACCTGAAATAAACTCCCGGAAAAACACAGCTTCCATCAAGAACAAACTATATACTTTATACCTCACTATCCATCCCACATAATCGTAAACCCGGTAAATACATACGAAAATATGTACGAACCAATTTACCACAACTTAATAAAGTAGAATAAAGCAAAAAAAAAAAGAAAATCAATTACAGCAAGCTGATCAGAGAGTATTCTCTAGAAAATCCACTTCATCAGGAAATGTAAGCTCAAGTTCCTCTAAAAGGTGTTTGCGTAAGCTCTGAAGAAACCAAATACAAAGACAAAGTGAATACAAAGTTATGACCATCCTCCAAGATAGTTAAAAAACAGAAAGATAATCTAGCAAGCAAATTAAACTAAGACAGTAAACAATACCTTAAATGCATCAGTTTTCCCCTTGGTTATCTGATTTTTCACAATACAGCTGTTTATCACATCCTTCGTAAACTCATCTGGATTCTTTCCATCATCAATCAAACTAAATAGTAATAATTTTCAGAAGATAAGAAATCATAATTCAACAAAGAAAAGCTTGTGTTGAGTCATGTGATAGAGTATTCACATTGCAGGAGAACAAATTAAAGAGAAATACTAACTTAAGAACCTCCATTGGGACCTGGATGTTGCATTTATCAGAGAGTTTAACCATGTTGTCAAGTTCTGTCACAAGAGAATTTCTGAAAAACATAATCTATTGTCAGATGCAAAAGACAAAAATTGGAATGCCAGATAAAGAAACAGAAGGTGAGAATTACAGGCGTTGAAGAAGAGGTAGTTGGTAAGCAGTATTGAAATTTGAGACAGTGAGATAGAGCTGGTGAATGAGGCCTAAAGTTTTCTGGATAGAATTGATAACTTGGTCCAAGTTCTGTTTAGGATCATCTGCTGTTGTTGAAATCGATGTGTCATTCACAACATTTCCAAAGCCACCACTACCAGTCCCCACAGTTGCTGCAGTAATTACACTCTGAGCTGAATCCATTATCTTCTTTTTTGATAATTACTTTGAGCAAAAGATCTAAAAATCAATCAATTAGTATGCATATTTGGATAATGAGAGCCGAAAACCAAAAAGCCAACTAGCCTAAGTACATTATAAAATTCTATAAAATATTCCTCGTTTCTTACAATATTCATTCTCGAGATAAAAAAAGTAAAAACATCCTTTGGTGCATCAACCAAATGTCAATACTGGAGAGTGCCATTCAGAGAGAGAGAGAGAGGAACATGACATATAGACAGAAAATGAAACCTATAGAAACCCAACTATAATGAGCGAACAGGCAAAATGTTTCTGAACTTTAGAAATTCAACTCTAAATGCAATGGCAAATATCTATGATCATTGAGATAACTAGTATACCAGCATCTTCTAAACATAAAAGAAAATAAAATAGGTCACTAATATATGTTAAAAAAACAAAAATCACCAAGATTACTTTTTCCCCTAATGAAAAATGTAATTTCAGATAACTTCTAACTCAAAATATTAATATATTTCAACTCATACAATTGCTTCTTAATTTCTGTCACATTCCAGAACCAAAAAAAAAAAAAAAACATTAGTCAGTAAAGAAACTTCATATGAGAGAAAGGAAGAGACACAAAAGCCAAAGCCAATAAGCCCAAAGAATCTACTTGCCACACTGCCACCAACTGTAGGAATTAAGAAATCCCTACTCGAAATTAGATTTCACAAAACTACACCAAAAGAAAAGAAAAATAAAGATTTGCCCGCTATTTTAATCGATGCATAAACCCAATCCACATGTAAGGCTGATAATACTCTAATAGAAATGGGATTTAGGATAGAAAGAAAGCTTTCGTATTTTCTTATAACAAGTTCACTAATCCTTCAAATAAACCAGATAAGAGTTATTGATTTCTCAATTTTAGATCAAGAACATAACAGAAACAAGGCCTCAAGTTGTTTCCAGAATGTAACAACTAGGGGCAGGCATCGTTATGTTTGATCCAATTTGGAGTCGAGCTGAATCGACTATCTTCGGTTCTGAGTAAATGGAACTGAAAGTTAACTGTGAATGTAGCATTAAGTAAACCGTGAATGTAGTAGAACTGGAATTTTTGGCTGGGTTACCAAAAAAAAAAAAACCTACTGCTCTATTCTAGCCTTTTAATTTAAATATCCATCAGAGGATTTCTCTACGCAAAACAATTAGTTTAAAGAGAGAGAAAGATATTCGACTTATAGAGAGAGAAACCATTCATAGATATAAATAAGGAAAAATGCATATCATTCAAGCAACATGGAAAACCAATATTGGAAAGGTTAAACGTCGATTAAACTAAAACATCACCCAAAATGCGGCCAAATTAGGGGCAAATGGCCTTTTAAATGTCATCGAAACCAAGAGAATTCTACGACATGAAAATTGGGATCTCCACTTAAATTATTTTTCCTTGTGTACCGAATCAAAGATAGAAAACGAAAATAGTAATCCAAATTCACATGCTGTAATCTAAGCTTTTAACCATGGAAGATTGACCTTCAATCCGAATTCGGAGGGCGGTTCTTGGCGCTTCACTCCAATTGGAATTTGAGACTGAGAGGAAAGTCGAGCTGAGAGAAGAAAGGTTCAAAACTCCTTCACTCCATCCGAATTTGAGCTTGGCATTCAACCTTAAGATCAAGGACTAGAAAGGAGAGCCGCAGACTGCCGAGGCTGAGAGGCGAGATGAGATGCTCGTTGCTTGCCCGTGTTGGTATCTTGTGTACGGGCGACTGGGCGAAAGACGCGACTTGAGCGGAGAGCTTTGGCCGCAGAAGAAATGGAAAATAAGGCTTGCACACTACAGATGGGTTTGTGCTTTGGGCCTAGGGTTTGCGGCTGTGCTTCATGTTTGGGGTATAGGTTGGGCCCGTTTGGGCTTTTAAGGTTGCTGGGTAATGATTTAAGGTCAGTTTTCAGCTCAATTTTGAGTCAAAAAATTGGAACTGCATCGTGCAGCCTAAAGGCAGTAACTCGACTGAACTTAACCATATTGTAAAAGTTGGTTCGATTTGATTGTACTAGTTCGGTCCAATTTTACCTACCCTTGCAATAACACGATAGAACTTTTCCAGCTTTCAAGAGGAGAATTCCATGTAATAAAATTAAAGCTAAAAACCGTGTCATCCACTTATATTTTGTTGTGAAAAATATAAACAAGTACAAGTTTACGCTACCGTAATAAGTAATATAATATTAAGATCGAGTATCATACCAATAGAGAACAATTTAAAAAAGAGCTTCTTCTAAAATCAATTTTAAAACTTCTACTTTGAAGGAATGAAAAGTTTAAATTTTTATGGTGAGGTTTTATAAGAGAAAGAAAGAAAGAAAATAAACAATGGACAAAAATATATGAGGAAAGTGACTCGGATTGAATTTCCCACCGATTATAATTTTTTGTTTACGTGTCACAACAATGTTACAACAATATTAATTAACTAAGACATAATTCAATGTATAGTTCTATAATCTATTGTTCTCTTATGTTAATTCTTTTATTTATTTTTCCCATATGTCTATGCAAAGATATAATAAAAGATATATATAAATTTCACAAAAACTACGTAATACAACTATTATGTTGATTAAATCTTTTGCGATATGGTTCTAATGAATGCAAGTCATTTGCTTCTTGGCTGACTTTAACAATTCAATTGAAGAGTTCTGCATGATGGCTATGTTCAAAGAAGTAATAATAGAACTGCCAATGTATATCAAGCTGCAAGGTAAAGAAAACGCGCGAAATAGTGGATGGGGCTCCAAGTTGTAAGAGTTTGAAAAAAGGGCACAAGTTGATTGAGAAGATGCTAGATTGCAACTTATCAACGACAATGGCTATCTTGCAAGAGATAACACTCCAATCTTGCTTTTGAATGTAAGTTTGGTGCGATTTCACTAGCATGCACTACTTAGAAATAAGTAGTGAAGAAATGACACTTCTAGGAAATGAATGATCAAGCTCACGAGATCACTCAACTTTTACACAACGACCTTTGATTGGCAACAATCAAAGGAGAGTGTGAATGGATAACTTCAAGACAAAGTAATGATTTTTATTCAAAAAAAGATGAGTGGGCTTATCATTGTCCATGGTTGAAGGGGGGCCTCCTCCAAAGCTTCTATGGAAATGATCACCTGCAAAAAGAGTAAACTAAAATAGTTAGTGATCTTCTTGGCTCTAGCCTTTGTGATGGCAGCTTGAGGCATATCATTATAGTAATTGTATAAAAATGCTAAATTGGTCTAACGGGCCAAATCCTTGGCCTAGACTGCACTTTTACATAATGAGTTTGCTCTTTTTGTAGGTAAGTCATATTTTGAAGACTTAGTGATGAACCAACCCCTCAAGACATAGAGAAGCCTTACCACTTGCTTACATGGGATTGTTCGTCAGCCATGCATGGGAATGAAGGGGAAATTTGTCTTCCTCGTAACAAATGATGTACCTCTTGTATAGTTTATTTTTCCTTAAGGTTTTAATTAGTTTTCTTGTTTATTTTTGTAATGGCCGAACATGCTTCAGCTTAGGGCCCTCATTTGAATTGTGTTTGGATGGAAGAAGGGACCACATAATGTTGACACTTTGTGAGAAGGATGGCTTTGCCAAAATTGACAAAGCAAAGGTGTGCTTAACTAGGGGGATAGGCTGAGTACCACCCCCTTTTTGGTACCCTTTTGTTGCCTGCTCTTCAACCTTAATTTTGTATAAGGGAGAGGTGTTTAAACCTTCCTCCCTTCTTGGTAGGAAGTCACTTTTGAATGTCAAAAATTGCAAAACCTTCATTGCCTTTTTGTGGCTGTGTTTTTATTTCTTCCCTCGGTGAGTGAAATCCGAGAGTCTGAGTGAGCCTTTGTTCTACTTTGTGAGAGTCAAAGTAGTGCAATCCTTATTGCAACCTTCCTTCAAGCTTCCTTGGCGTGGAGACTACCCAGCAAGGTTGTGTTTAATCCTCTCAATAGCAAGTTGGAGTGCCTCCCTTTCAAGAGAGTGCCAAACCCGAGAAGGTGTTGTTTATCACCTTATCGACCAGCTAGCCTTCCTCCATTTATAACTTTCAGTCCCCTTCGATTCAGCTTCTGAAATTTTCAAGATCTTTTATCAATATTCCCAACATAGTTACATGTAAAATTTCAAGTCATTTGAAGCCCTGCAGCAAAAGTTGTGTTGTTTATAAGTTGGCCCTTTTTGGACATCCAGCAGTTTCCTAGACAGCCCGTATAAGTTGGCCTTTTTCTGTCAAAGTTTAAGGGTATTTCCTAGACACAAGAGGTAAGCACACCCTAAATTTTCAAATAATTTGGATTTGATTTGAGAAAGTTATATTGTCTGGATTTTGGGGTCTTCTCTACCAAACTGAGTAGACTGAATAGATTTTGTGCTTGCATTTTGTTGTTGCATTTTTGTTCCACAGCTTGTAGCTAGTTGAAACATTTCATGAGTGCAGGGAACAGCCTTCGAATTTCAAGGGAAAATAATTAGTGGCTGAAAAGATATGGATGGATGAAGGCTTGTTGGTCGAGGAGGTGACAAATACCACCTTCTCGGGTTTGGCTTTCTTTGAAGAAGAAAGCACTCTAATGAGCTATTGAGAGGGATGAAATACAACTTTGCTGGGAAGTCTCCACGCCTATAAAGGGAGGAGGAAGGCTGTAACAAGAATATGACCACTGTAACACCCGACATTTCGGCCAGGTGATTTTCTGACCATTTTCATTGTCACCCTCTTATTTAACCTTTATGATTTAAATTTAATGTTAAGATAAAATTATTACAAGTTGAGTAAACCTAGGTTGGGTGGCAGTTTTGTAATTAAAATTTATGGGTTAGGTATAAATAGGAAATGGAAACCTTAAACCTCATTTATTACCACTGTAGCCGACATTCCCTCTCGGCGATTCCTTCTCTCCCAAGCTTTTACTCTCGGCTATCAGAACCTCCCCTTGCCGACGGCTGGTTTCAGCCTGCTTTTCTCTTCAATCCGCACCCGAGGTATGAAATGGACAATGTAGTCATTTATTAGTGATTAAAGCTCTGCTTTCAACTCGGCATTTGAGTTCGGATTTCTAGCAGTGGCCGAGTAGTTTTAGACTCTTTTAAGTCTGAAAGTAGAAATGCCATCCCAAATCGATTCTGAACATTTTAAAGTAACCAACTCGGATTTAATCAATGGTAAAACCTGTCCACCTAGTTTCGGATTTCAGACTGCAGTGTGTCAAACAGTGGAATCAGAATGACTTTAGCTGTTAGATTCTAGGATGACCTTCGAGTAGAACTTTTAGGACTTTATTTTAACTACTGTAATATGGAATGTTTTAGGTGAAGAAGTTGAAGAGAAAGTGATTCAAGTTGCTAAGGAATCCAGGTAAGTGAATGTACTAAGTTTCCGGCCAATAGGGCCCTACATCAAAGGATTATGTTACATTTAGCGAACGTTGTCAGCTATAAGTTCGACGATATGTCGATGGATATGATTCTGGTATTCTGATATACTCCCCTGTCTTAGTTCGATGATTAAGTGCATTTATGTTATGTATCATGTTTTACTTCTCAAGCATATGAAAATGTTTTGAAATATGTTTTCTCATGAATAAAATAAGAAGATAAAACTTATGCAACGTGGTTAAGTGAGGGTTGGGGGTGGTTCGGCGTATGTCACAGTCCGCAGTAGGACATATGAATACGACCCGCAGTAGGGACCATGATCAAACTCACTGTCGAACCCCCTTTACCAGCACAAATCCTCTCTTAATCCACATAATGTAATGAAGAATACGAATGATGAATATGAGCATGTCCATGAATGATGATTATGATCAATGAATACGAGATACGATTATGAATGATGATTAAGACTAAGTACACGAAAAGAAAAGACTCATGAGCATGTTTTTCTCCAAGTTATGCATTCATGAACTCATAATAGTTTGCATTCCTTACTAAGCCTTAGGCTTACAGTTACACCTTATGATGTAGGTGAAGAAATATCAGGTGAGGATTTCAAGATTGATGAAAGCGTCTGAGTTCGGTTGCTGGAAGTGATCAGGGCGGAAAATCTGTGGCTGGATGGCGAACATGACTCTCTGGTTTAAGCTTTTAAGATTTTAATAATGTTTATGAACAAGGAAGTCTAAGTATGATGAGTTTACTTTCGAATATTGAGTTTTAAGTCTGTCTAATATGAGTACTGAGTCTGAAAATATTTATGAAGATATAGAATGAGTTATTTTACCTAAGTCTTCCGCTGTGTGAGTTTGAATGAATTTATGGTTTATTCCGATGAGTTTTGGCCATTAAGATTTAAGTTATGAGGTCTACGTTTATCTAGATAGAAGTCTGAGAAAACTAGGATGTCTTCCGCTGAGAAATGTGATGGAAGTCGGGAGAGTTTGTCTTCCGGCTGACGTCATCGGAAGAGGAAAAGTATTTGTCTTCCGGCTGACGTCATCGGTAGAAGAAATGTGATGGAAGTCGGGAGAGTTTGTCTTCCGGCTGACGTCATCGGAAGGGGAAAAGTATTTGTCTTCCGGCTGACGTCATCGGTAGAAGAATTGTGATGGAAGTCGGGTAGGTTTGTCTTCCGACTGACGTCACCGGTAGAGGAAGTGAGTTCCTTGTCGTTTACTCACCGGTAGAGGAAGTGAGTTCTTTGTCGTTTACTGACCGGTAGAGGAAGTGAGTTCCTTGTCGTTTACTCACCGGTAGAGAAAGTGAGTTCTTTGTCGTTTACTTACCGGTAGAGGAAGTGAGTTCCTTGTCGTTTACTCATCGGTAGAGGAAGTGAGTTCTTTGTCGTTTGCTGACCGGCAGATCAACTAGAAGCTCGTCGTTTAGTGATCGGCAGGAGTGAGAGTTATAATGGATATATTCAGTGAATTGAATGAGATGTTTTAAGTTATGTTAAGTCAAAAAAAAAAAATATAGATGAATAAATATGTGGACTATTATGATCAAGTTACGTCACGAGTTTAGTAACAAACCGAGTTTAAGGATTCGGGGCGTTACAATTATGGTATCAAAGCTAAGCCAGGTTCTAAAATCGGTTCTGTAGACTGCCTCCCAGCACAGATTGCCACCTGAGTACTCTCCAACAACTGTAAGTGTTTACGATTCTAGTGATGTCATTATGTTAAGATGTGTTTCTATTATTGTTTAGGAATCTCAAGATGGTAAGAGGTCAACAGAGGGAAGACAACGTGGGTAGTACCACCGTTGCTCAGCTGATAGAATTAGTTAATCGCCAATCACGACAAATAGAACAACTAGTGATTACTAGGGAAGAGCTTGGGAACTCCAGCTCTAATGTAACTCATGATCATGGGGGTGAGCGCTTCCACAGGCTTAGGCCACCAACATTTAATGGCCAAATTCCGGACCCTGTGTATGCTGAGGAATGGATTCGTAAGATTGAGGACATGTTCAAGTATGCAAAAGTAGATGAAGGAGATAGAGTCACCTATGCTGTTTATCATTTGGAGCTGAATGCAAGACATTGGTGGGATTCTCTTCAGAGCACTGTTAATGCAGAGACTATGACTTGGGATATGTTTAAGACTGCCTTCTTTGACAAGTACTTCAATAGGACCGTTCAGGCCAGCAAGAAGAAAGAGTTCATGAATCTGCGACAATCTGGCTCTGTGACAGATTATATATGCAAATTTGATGCTTTATCACGGTTTGCTCCCCGATTGGTTGAGAATGATGAGGACAAGATTTATCAATTTGTTCAAGGACTAAAGCCGAGTTTGTATGTGAAGGTAAAGACTTCTGGGATACACAATGTACCTTATGGCGAAGTGACGGCTAAGGCCTTAGAACTGGAGGAGGCTGAGATGACAGCTTATGCACAGCGTGAGCAACCAAAGAAGTTCACTAAGGAGACTCAACCACCACCACGACAGAACAAGGGATGGCAACCCCAGCAGAACAGGAACCAACAACAACAACAGCAAGGTGTTAAGAGATCCTTCAATCCAAGTGATGACCAAGGAAGAGGAAAGCGACCTTCGGCTCCCCTATGTTCCAACTGCCAGAAGAATCACCATGGTGAGTGCAAGCTGCACTCTGGCCGTTGCTATAGATGTGACAAGGTTGGACACATAGCCAGAGACTGCCCGATGCCATCAGACCCGAATCGAATCAGAGTTGCACCAAGAGTCTATGCTATGATGGAGGATGAAGATGCTGAACCACGCACGGTCATATCAGGTACCATTATGGTTTGTGGTCTTTCTGCTTATACACTTATTGATACGGGAGCCACACACTCATTCATAGCAACCCTGTTTGTGTGTAAACATAAGTTAGAACTTTCACCAGTTGATAAACCGTATAGAGTTATGTTACCATCAGGGAAGTCCTTACATTCTGAGCAAATGTTGAAGGGTGATGTTTTGTCCTTAGGAGATAAGGAGCTATATGTAGAACTGATTATGATTGACATGAAAGGATATGAAATTATTTTAGGAATGGATTGGTTATTTAGGCATTATGCCACGATTAGTTGTAGGTCTGGCCTAGTTGATTTCCGACCCCCAAATGGCGATCGGTATACCTTCCAAGCTATTCCAAAAATGAGTAAGATACCAATTATATCCTCTCTAGTGACTCAACGGTTACTGAAGAGTGGTTGTTTGAGTTATCTAGCTAACATAATGGATGTCCGAGTAAAGAATAAGGTGGAACTACAAGATATTCCTACAGTACGAGAGTTTCCTGAAGCATTCTTGGACGATTTACCGGGACTACCGCCCGATAGAGAGATAGAATTTGTGATTGATATATACCCCGAGGTATTACCTGTGTCTAAGAACCCTTATCGAATGGCACCTGTTGAGTTAAAAGAATTAAAGGTCCAACTACAGGAATTAGTTGACAAGGGATTTATACGTTCTAGTAGTTCTCCCTGGGGTGCACCTGTCCTTTTCGTTAAAAAGAAAGATGGTTCTCTTAGAATGTGTATAGACTACAGAGAACTAAATAAGTTGACAGTCAAGAATAAATATCCTTTACCCCGGATTGATGACCTGTTTGACCAACTACAAGGAGCTAAGGTGTTCTCAAAGATTGACTTACGTTCGGGATATTACCAACTGAAGGTTAAGGAAGGAGATATACCAAAGACAGCCTTCAGAACCCGCTACGGACACTATGAATTTCTTGTAATGTCATTTGGACTGACTAACGCGCCTGCAGCTTTCATGGACTTGATGAACCGAGTGTTTCGTGAGTACCTGGATAAGTTTGTAATTGTGTTTATAGATGACATTTTAATATACTCACAGACTGAAACCGACCATGCAGAACATTTGAGAATAGTGTTATCAACCTTAAAACAGCAGCAACTATATGCCAAATTGTCCAAATGTGAATTTTGGCTGGATAAAGTCAACTTTTTAGGTCATGTCATTTCTGCTGAGGGCATATCAGTAGATCCAACTAAGGTTCAGGCCGTTAAGGACTGGCCACAGCCAAAGAATGTCAGTGAAGTTCGAAGTTTCCTTGGTCTGGCTGGCTATTATAGAAAGTTCATTAAAGGATTCTCTATGATAGCTAAACCTTTGACTAATTTAACCAAGAAGGACCTCAAGTACTCTTGGACCGAAGCTTGTGAAGATAGCTTCCAATCATTGAAACAGAAGTTAACGACAGCCCCACTATTAACTCTCCCAACTGAAGAAGGAAAATTTAGTGTTTATTGTGACGCATCCAAGATTGGTTTGGGATGTGTTTTGATGCAAGAAGGTAAAGTTGTGGCGTATGCCTCTAGGCAGCTAAAAGGTTATGAACAGAATTACCCCACTCATGATTTAGAGCTAGCTGCAGTTGTTTTTGCTTTAAAAATTTGGAGGCACTATTTGTATGGACGGCAGTGCGATGTATTTTCTGACCACAAGAGTTTAAAGTATCTTTTCACCCAAAAGGAATTAAACATGAGACAAAGACGTTGGTTAGAATTTGTTAAGGACTATGACTTTGAAATCAAGTATCACCCGGGTAAGGCTAATGCTGTAGCCGATGCCTTGAGCAGGATGTCAAAGACAATGCAACCCGCAATGTCAGTTTTGTCTGCACCCTTGAGGACTGAAGTTCAGAAGTTTGAATTGGAACTAGTTCCAGAGTTGTCAGCCTTACTTACCGATTTGACCATTCAACCAACGGTTTTGGAAAAGATCAAAGAGTCACAACAGAAGGATTCCGAGGTGAATAACAGTATGATGAATAAGTTGAAGGATGCCACCTCCGAGTTTAGTCTTTCCAACGATGGAATCCTGAGATTTAGAAATCGATGGTATGTCCCTAGTGATGAAGAACTACGTAAGTTGATTTTGGCCGAGGCTCACTCGTCTTCCTTTTCTGCACATCCTGGTAGCACCAAGATGTATCGAGACTTGAAGTTACTTTATTGGTGGCCTAATATGAAGAGGGATGTCGCCAAGTATGTAGAGTCATGCTTGGTATGCCAGCAAGTTAAAGCAGAGCACCAACGACCAGGGGGTACCCTTCAGCCTCTACCTATTCCCGAATGGAAGTGGGAAAACATTGCCATGGATTTTGTCGTAGGTTTACCTAAGACAACTAGAGGACATGACAGTATATGGGTTGTGATTGATAGGATGACAAAGTCAGCTCATTTCTTACCTGTTAAGACAACCTACACGATGGACCAACTTGCTAATCTTTATGTTCAAGAAATTATCAGATTGCATGGGATTCCCGTATCCATAGTTTCTGACCGTGACCCTAGATTCACCTCCCGATTCTGGAAAAGTTTACAAGGTACCTTAGACACAAAATTATCCTTCAGCACCGCCTTTCACCCGCAGACAGATGGACAATCCGAGAGGACCATTCAGATACTCGAGGATATGTTGAGAGCATGTGTGCTAGACTTTCAGACTACATGGAGTAGACACCTACCTCTGATTGAGTTTTCTTACAACAACAGTTATCAGTCCACTATTGGTATGGCACCCTATGAAGCTTTGTATGGCAGGAAATGTAGGTCACCTTTGTACTGGGATGAGGTTGGCGAAGCAAAACTTTTAGGCCCCGAGATTTTACAACAGATGTCAGACAAGATTACGATTATTAGGAGGAGAATGTTAACTGCACAAAGCCGACAGAAGAGTTATGCGGACCAAAGAAGAAGAGATCTTGAATTTTCTGTTGGTGATTAAGTTTTCCTGAAGATTTCACCATTTCGAGGAGTCTTAAGATTTGGTAAAAAGGGAAAGCTTAATCCACGATTCGTTGGACCATTCCCTGTCTTAGCAAGAATTGGCAGTACAGCCTATAGATTACTTTTGCCCCCATCTTTGGAAAAGGTTCACAATGTCTTTCATGTGTCTATGCTAAGGAAATGCATACGTGATCTGACTCAGGTTGTTGAACCAACAGAAATTGAAGTTGAGCCTAATTTAGTATATGAAGAGAAACCAATACAGATTTTGGAATATGCAGTCAAGACTCTGAGAAACAAAGAGATTCCATTGGTGAAAGTTTTATGGACAAATCACGGCATTGAAGAAGCCACATGGGAAAGACAGCAGGAGATGCTGGACAAATATCCTAAGTTATTTGCTTGAGCAATTTTCGAGGACGAAAATTTTGTTTAAGGAGGGGTGGATGTAACACCCGACATTTCGGCCAGGTGATTTTCTGACCATTTTCATTGTCACCCTCTTATTTAACCTTTATGATTTAAATTTAATGTTAAGATAAAATTATTACAAGTTGAGTAAAACTAGGTTGGGTGGCAGTTTTGTAATTAAAATTTATGGGTTAGGTATAAATAGGAAATGGAAACCTTAAACCTCATTTATTACCACTGTAGCCGACATTCCCTCTCGGCGATTCCTTCTCTCCCAAGCTTTTACTCTCGGTTATCAGAACCTCCCCTTGCCGACGGCTGGTTTCAGCCTGCTTTTCTCTGCAATCCGCACCCGAGGTATGAAATGGACAATGTAGTCATTTATTAGTGATTAAAGCTCTGCTTTCAACTCGGCATTTGAGTTCGGATTTCTAGCAGTGGCCGAGTAGTTTTAGACTCTTTTAAGTCTGAAAGTAGAAATGCCATCCCAAATCGATTCTGAACATTTTAAAGTAACCAACTCGGATTTAATCAATGGTAAAACCTATCCACCTAGTTTCGGATTTCAGACTGCAGTGTGTCAAACAGTGGAATCGGAATGACTTTAGCTGTTAGATTCTAGGATGACCTTCGAGTAGAACTTTTAGGACTTTATTTTAACTACTGTAATGTGGAATGTTTTAGGTGAAGAAGTTGAAGAGAAAGTGATTCAAGTTGCTAAGGAATCCAGGTAAGTGAATGTACTAAGTTTCCGGCCAATAGGGCCCTACATCAAAGGATTATGTTACATTTAGCGAACGTTGTCAGCTATAAGTTCGATGAAATGTCGATGGATATGATTCTGGTATTCTGATATACTCCCCTGTCTTAGTTCGATGATTAAGTGCATTTATGTTATGCATCATGTTTTACTTCTCAAGCATATGAAAATGTTTTGAAATATGTTTTCTCATGAATAAAATAAGAAGATAAAACTTATGCAACGTGGTTAAGTGAGGGTTGGGGGTGGTTCGGCGTATGTCACAGTCCGCAGTAGGACATATGAATACGACCCGCAGTAGGGACCATGATCAAACTCACTGTCGAACCCCCTTTACCAGCACAAATCCTCTCTTAATCCACATAATGTAATGAAGAATACGAATGATGAATATGAGCATGTCCATGAATGATGATTATGATCAATGAATACGAGATACGATTATGAATGATGATTAAGACTAAGTACACGAAAAGAAAAGACTCATGAGCATGTTTTTCTCCAAGTTATGCATTCATGAACTCATAATAGTTTGCATTCCTTACTAAGCCTTAGGCTTACAGTTACACCTTATGATGTAGGTGAAGAAATATCAGGTGAGGATTTCAAGATTGATGAAAGTGTCTGAGTTCGGTTGCTGGAAGTGATCAGGGCGGAAAATCTGTGGCTGGATGGCGAACATGACTCTCTGGTTTAAGCTTTTAAGATTTTAATAATGTTTATGAACAAGGAAGTCTAAGTATGATGAGTTTACTTTCGAATATTGAGTTTTAAGTCTGTCTAATATGAGTACTGAGTCTGAAAATATTTATGAAGATATAGAATGAGTTATTTTACCTAAGTCTTCCGCTGTGTGAGTTTGAATGAATTTATGGTTTATTCCGATGAGTTTTGGCCATTAAGATTTAAGTTATGAGGTCTACATTTATCTAGATAGAAGTCTGAGAAAACTAGGATGTCTTCCGCTGAGAAATGTGATGGAAGTCGGGAGAGTTTGTCTTCCGGCTGACGTCATCGGAAGAGGAAAAGTATTTGTCTTCCGGCTGACGTCATCGGTAGAAGAAATGTGATGGAAGTCGGGAGAGTTTGTCTTCCGGCTGACGTCATCGGAAGGGGAAAAGTATTTGTCTTCCGGCTGACGTCATCGGTAGAAGAATTGTGATGGAAGTCGGGTAGGTTTGTCTTCCGACTGACGTCACCGGTAGAGGAAGTGAGTTCCTTGTCGTTTACTCACCGGTAGAGGAAGTGAGTTCTTTGTCGTTTACTGACCGGTAGAGGAAGTGAATTCCTTGTCGTTTACTCACCGGTAGAGGAAGTGAGTTCTTTGTCGTTTACTGACCGGTAGAGGAAGTGAGTTCCTTGTCGTTTACTCATCGGTAGAGGAAGTGAGTTCTTTGTCGTTTGCTGACCGGCAGATCAACTAGAAGCTCGTCGTTTAGTGATCGGCAGGAGTGAGAGTTATAATGGATATATTCAGTGAATTGAATGAGATGTTTTAAGTTATGTTAAGTCAAAAAAAAAAATATAGATGAATAAATATGTGGACTATTATGATCAAGTTACGTCACGAGTTTAGTAACAAACCGAGTTTAAGGATTCGGGGCGTTACAACCACTTTGACTGTCACAAAGTGGACACAAAAAGTAACACTCAATGTCATGTCGGATATGACTCACCCATGAACACCAAGGAGCTTCAATAGAAGTGGACAAGCTTTCAGCTATATTATCATTCAAAAGTGCCTGAAATGTAACACCCGACAACTCCAGCCAGGTGACTTCCTAACTGTATTAACGGTCATAAATATTCAATCTTCACGGTTTAGAGTTTTATACCAAGAATAATTAATTTCATGTGGATTTAAACTAGGTTGGGTGGCAAAGTTGTAATAATGGAGGGTGATGACCAATATATAAAGAAAAAGGAAATGTTTTAAACCTCACTTGAACCACTGTAGCCGACACCTTCCTTTTCGGCGATTTCTTCCCTCCCAAGCTCTTGCTCTCTGCTTTCAGCACACTCTCTTCGACGATCGGTTTCTCTGCCACTACTCGACTACTCTGTGCCCGAGGTATGCAATAGACAACGTAGCTATCTGTTAGTTTGTTAGCCCTGTTTTCTACTCGGCATTGGAGTTTTGGATTTTCCAATGGCCGACTAATAATAAGAACATTTGAAATCTGACAGTGGGAATGCTTTTATCAAATCGAATCTGGACAATTAGAACAACCACCCCTGAGTAATCGATAATCGAATCTGTCTATTCTGAGATTTGGATTTCAAACTGCACAGGGTACTAGACTAAGGATTCGGGAATGACTTTAGCTATTAAATCTTAGGATAACTTGAGATTAGAACTATTAGGATTTTGTTTTAACTACTGCAATGTAAATGTTTTAGGTGAAGAAGTTTGAAGAGAAAGGAGCTCAAGTGCTAAGGAGACCAGGTAAGTGAATGTATTAAGATTTCCGGCTAATAGAGCCCTACATCGTGGGAGTACTAGGTTGTTTTAGATGTCTAATGTTTACCTTATGATGATGAGCTTGTCTACACTTGAAGGATTGATGAATGATGTGAGTTATACTATTTGATGACCTGCTAGTGAATGTGAAGTTGTCTGCTCTGATATGATCCTTGTCATAGTCTGATGGGTTAAAAGTTCTCATGTTCATGCATCATGAATGTTTCTCAAGCATAAGAAAATGTTTTAATGCATGTTTTCCATGAACAAGATATGTATGTATATATGTATATATATATAAGATTTATGCAACGTGGACTAAGTGAGGGTTGGGGGCGATTCGGCGTATGTCACAGTCCAAAGAGGGACATATGAATACGACCCGCAGTAGGGAACAAGATCAAACTCACTGTCGAACCCCCTTTACCGGCACAAATCCTCTCTTAATCCACACAACCTAAACAAAGAATATGATCAAAGACTATGAACGATGAATATGATCAAAGACTATGAATGATGAATATGATCAATGACTATGAACGATGAATATGATCCATGACTATGAATGATGAATATGATCCATGACTATGAATGATGATTACGAGCAAAGATATGAACAAGAAAAGACTTATGAGCATGTGATTTTCCCAAATTATACATTCATTCATCCATGTTAGTGTTGCATTCCTTACTAAGCATTAGGCTTATAGTTAAATCTTATGATGTAGGTGAAGAGTTAGAAGGTGAGGATTTCCAGTCCAAAGATGATGTTTAAAGTTGGTTGCTGGAGGATGCTCAGTGTGACAGTAAAGGCTGGATAGGCGATTAAGTTCCCTGGTTATGCTCATAGTAAGTCAGAAAAGTTTACGATGAACAGATGACTAAATAGAACAGAATTTCTTTCATCTAGCGATCGGCAGATGTAGAGTGTTTAAGCCATCGGATGATGAAAGTGCTATTTTGTCGTCTAGCGATCGGCAGATGTAGAGTGTTTAAGCCATCGGATGATGAAAGTGCTATTTTGTCATCTAGCGATCGGCAGATGTAGAGTGTTTAAGCCATCGGATGATGAGAGTGTTATTTTGTCGTCTAGCGATCGGCAGATGTAGAGTGTTTAAGCCATCGGATGATGAAAGTGCTATTTTGTCGTCTAGCGATCGGCAGATGTAGAGTGTTTAAGCCATCGGATGATGAAAGTGCTATTTTGTCATCTAGCGATCGGCAGATGTAGAGTGTTTAAGCCATCGGATGATGAAAGTGCTATTTTGTCATCTAGCGATCGGCAGATGTAGAGTGTTTAAGCCATCGGATGATGAAAGTGCTATTTTGTCATCTAGCGATCGGCAGATGTAGAGTGTTTAAGCCATCGGATGATGAAAGTGCTATTTTGTCATCTAGCGATCGGCAGATGTAGAGTGTTTAAGCCATCGGATGATGAGAGTGTTATTTTGTCGTCTAGCGATCGGCAGATGTAGAGTGTTTAAGCCATCGGATGATGAGAGTGTTATTTTGTCGTCTAGCGATCGGCAGATGTAGAGTGTTTAAGCCATCGGATGATGAGAGTGTTATTTTGTCGTCTAGCGATCGGCAGATGTAGAGTGTTTAAGCCATCGGATGATGAAAGTGCTATTTTGTCATCTAGCGATCGGCAGATGTAGAGTGTTTAAGCCATCGGATGATGAAAGTGCTATTTTGTCGTCTAGCGATCGGCAGATGTAGAGTGTTTAAGCCATCGGATGATGAAAGTGCTATTTTGTCGTCTAGCGATCGGCAGATGTAGAGTGTTTAAGCCATCGGATGATGAAAGTGCTATTTTGTCGTCTAGCGATCGGCAGATGTAGAGTGTTTAAGCCATCGGATGATGAAAGTGCTATTTTGTCGTCTAGCGATCGGCAGATGTAGAGTGTTTAAGCCATCGGATGATGAAAGTGCTATTTTGTCATCTAGCGATCGGCAGATGTAGAGTGTTTAAGCCATCGGATGATGAGAGTGTTATTTTGTCGTCTAGCGATCGGCAGATGTAGAGTGTTTAAGCCATCGGATGATGAGAGTGTTATTTTGTCGTCTAGCGATCGGCAGATGTAGAGTGTTTAAGCCATCGGATGATGAAAGTGCTATTTTGTCGTCTAGCGATCGGCAGATGTAGAGTGTTTAAGCCATCGGATGATGAAAGTGCTATTTTGTTGTCTATCGATAGGCAGATGTAGAGTGTTTAAGCCATCGGGTGATGAAAGTGCTATTTTGTCGTCTAGCGATCGGCAGATGTAGAGTGTTTAAGCCATCGGATGATGAGAGTGTTATTTTGTCGTCTAGCGATCGGCAGATGTAGAGTGTTTAAGCCATCGGATGATGAAAGTGCTATTTTGTCATCTAGCGATCGGCAGATGTAGAGTGTTTAAGCCATCGGATGATGAGAGTGTTATTTTGTCGTCTAGCGATCGGCAGATGTAGTGTCTAAGCCATCAGATGATGAAAGTGCTATTTTGTCATCTAGCGATCGGCAGATGTAGAGTGTTTAAGCCATCAGATGATGAGAGTGTTATTTTGTCGTCTAGTAATCGGCAAATGTAGTGTAATAAGTGACAGGATGATGTGAGTATTCTCTTATTGTTTAATGTCCAGGCAATGTTTTAAGTCGGTCACGTGAAGCACACATGACCACCGGTCGATGTAAGTTATTTCTTTGTTGTCAGACCCAGTTTAAGAGATGTTCAAAAAAAATATATTACCGAAAATAGGTTGAGTGTGAGTAATAAGAATTAAATGATTAAGAAAGATATGGATTATGTGACGATCCTTCTGGGGTCGTTACATGAAAGGAGGCTAAAAGATTGTATAAATACCATGCCTCTTTCTTACATCATTAGGGTTTGGTGGCTTCTAAGGACGAGGGAGAGATCACTCAGCCACATGGCCGGCCGAGCGCACATGGTCGTACCACTCAGGTACATGCTCGGCCACTACCATGTTGTCCCCCTTTCTCTTCTTCAAAAAGCAGCCCTAAACCCCAACATATGCTCAGAAAGTCTATGCTAGAAAGAAACACAAAATGCTAGAGTTTTGGCAAATAAACTAAAGGTATGCTCGGTTACACTAATTGTCACGAGGAAGACAAATTCCCCCTGCATTTCTTGACATGGCCGAGAAGTACTCCTAAGTTAGTAAGTGCTAAGGCTTTTGCATGTCTTGAGTAGTTGGTTCCATCTCCAAGTCTTCAAAGGTTGCCCTTCCTACAAAAAGAGCAAACTCGTTAGTTAAAGGCTCAGTCACCTCTAAGGATTTGGCATGTGACCGTGTGATAGCCCCTCTTGGCACATCATAGGGGTGTACTCGGCTAGCCATGTGGCCGAGTACCCTCCCCCTTTTAGCTCTTCTTCTTAGTAGGCTCCAAACCCTAAATTGTAAGAAGGAGGCATGGTATTTATACCATCTTTTAGCCTCCCTTCAGGGGCACTTTTGAATGAAAAACATAGCAGATTGCTTTTAACTCTTTGAAGCTTCCTAATCGTGTTCCTCGGTGAGTTACATCCGAGAAGCATTGAATGTGTTCTTGTGTTTCCATTTTCTGAGAGCTAAAGTTGTTATACTTCTTTTCCAACCTTCCTCTTTCGTTGCTTGATATGGAGAATCATCAGTAAGGTTGTATTCAACTCTCTTCCAAGCTAGTTGGAGTTCCATTCTTCCATAAAGGTGCCAAACCTAAGAGGCGCTGTTTTATTTCCTCCTCAGACCAGCAAGTAGTCATTCGTCCATAACCTTTTAACCATAATGAATTAGCCTCTGAAATTTGCAGGCTAGTGATAACTCTTAAATTAGAGTTATTTTATATTATTTTTAACTGATAAAACTTATATGATTTTAGTTAATGTAAGAAGAAATTGGTGGAATTTACTATAATTGTTGTAGCATCAAGAGATTTGGTGAATTTAACGTATTTCATGCATATTCTCGAAAAATATCAGATTTTTTCACTAATTCAAATTTTATATTTTCTTATTTGAATGCAGATTTATTAGCGGGAAAATACAAAAGGGAAGATCGATGTTTTAATAGAGAAGCAATTTAAAAGGATTTGGCTGGATAATTTCCTAGAATAAAGGAAAGAGAAGATTTTTTAGGAGGCTGATGAAAAAGAAAAGGAAAATAAAAAGAAGATTTTGGCAGTGGAGAATCAAGGAAAATCAAGGAGAAACAAGAAGAGAGGAGATGTAATTTTTATTCTGCTGGAAGATCACGAGAAAAGAGGGATTTTTACTGCTGAAATTAAGAAGAGAAGAGAGAGACTCACGTAGAACAAAGAAAGGGAGAGAAAAGCAATAAAGGATAATATCTTTATTAAAAATATAGGAAGTAGAAATCAAGGGGAGGCCTAAAAAACAAACAGATATGGAGAGAGAGAATAAGGGCTAAAAAGAAGGAAACATATTACATATGCAGAACAGAAGAGATCTTGGCATTATTGAAGCACGGAGGACGAGAAGAAAAAGAAGATAATTTTGGAGGAGGAGTAGACTTGAAGCAAGCAACAGTAGGGGGATTCTTTTTCTTCTTCTTCTTGTTTAATTTTTCTTCTTTGTTTTTTGGCAGAAACAATTTTTGTTATTTTATTATGATTTTAGGCTAGTTTCTTTTTAATCTTCGTTAGAAGTGAGAGTACTCTTTACATGTTTTTACTTTGATCTATGAATGCTTAGTATTTTTCACTGAATAATTGCTCATGGTTTTTATTGCGTAAATTAAATTGTGGCGATAGGCAGATTTAAATTCACATGTTCCTATTGTATCGATAGGTAAATAGGAATTTAAGATACATGAGTAATTAAATAAATTAAAATTATTGCAAAGTAGCTAACATTAATTTATTTGGCGTTAAGAATAAGTTTACACAAAAATTCGGATTAAGTTTTTATCTTTTCAAAATCGAAAAGAAAATTCTGAAACGAATTTATCTAGACAATTTGACGGAACCTTAGAAATATTATAAATTCTTATTGTTCTGTAACTAATGGTGTAGCATCAGTAATAATTGCATGTAAAGAGAAAATCAACCCTAACCAAGGCTTTTTCTATAATTATCTTTTTAAATCATTTTCAATTTTAGTCTTATTTATTTTGAGTAATTTTAGTTCATCAGTCTTTACTATTTATTTAATTTCAATATTTTTATCTTTATTTTATAGAAATTTTATAGCAAGATTAATTTGATTAAAAATATCCTCGTGTAATCTACTTTTACTTATTTTATTACTTCGTTAGTGACACGTGCACTTGCGTTATGGTGTAGAAAATCACTAACAGCTAGACTCACACATCCAGGGTGAGTTTGTGTTAAATTTTCAAATTATTTGCACTTAAACCGAAGATTTTATGCAAGTTGGAATCTGAGGATTTCTCTGTAAAATCTGTTATCCAACTGAGAGAACTAGTGTTTGTGTTTGTCCTTTAAATTGAAGCTCATAACGTATTTAAATAAATACACATTGAAACTTGTCATGACCTGCAGGTGGGACAAGACAGAAACATCGAGTCGAACGACCCAATCCTTGGGTAGGTCCCGATTGCCAACCCCAAGGACTATCTTACAGTGGAAGACTTAACCAAAAAATGAAAGCAAATTCAGATGAGATGAGCTAAATCAACATACAGATTACAAAATCCTAAGATAGTGTAGCAAATAATCAAGAGAAAATATTGTGCAACTTTTATTTATATTGATATTTTGCATGTAATGAAGGTCAATTAATTGAACGAGTTCGAGCAATTACAAACTTTTGGTGCATAGCCAATTCAAACCAATAATCATTACCCATCCCAAATTCTACCATTCTGATTCATAGTAAGAACTATCAATTCTCGATATTGAGAAGATTTTACCTCTTTAACTAGCGATCAACCTTTGTATAACACTGCCAACTCACAAAACACAGTGTCCAACTGAGATTTCAAACTTAATACGAGCTGACTCATTGAGAATTATACTAAAATTTTGTGTAAAAGGTTTTTGTTATCTTATTATCTACTGCATTAGTGAAAACAACATTGTAGTCAACCACATATGAGCCTAATTAAGTGCCTCCTAACAAACCATTGTATGTAAAAATAAGGTACATGTATTTGTATTATAATACATAACCATAAATGTATAGACTCCATGAAAGCCTATATATAGCTTAATAACTCCAGACTCGTATTTAAAAAATACACAATGGAACTTGTCACAACTCGAAGGCGGGACAAAACAGAAATGTCAGGTTGAATGATCTGATCCTTGAGTAGGTCCTGATTGCCAAGCCCAAGGCCTAGCTTACAGCAGAAGACTTAACCAAAAAATGAAAGCAAACTCATGTCAAATGGCTCAAGTCAACATACTTATTACAAAATCCTAAGATAGTGTAATAAATAATTAAAAGAAAATATTGCGCAACTTTTATTTTTGTCGATGTGTTACATGTAATGAAGGTTAATTAATTGAACAAGTTTGAGAAATTACAAACTTTTGGTGCGTTGCCATTCAAATCAATAATCATTACCTGTCTCCGATACTACCATTCTGATTCATATATGACTTATTGATTCTCGAATTGAGAAGATTTTACCTCATTTAATAGTGATCAACATTTGTATAAAACTGCCAACTCACAAAACATAGTGTCAAACTGAGATTTCAAACTTAATAAGAGTTGACTCATTGAAAATTATACTAAAATTGAGTAAAAGATTTTTGTTATTTTATTATTTACTGCGTGAACGAGAACAACACTATAGTTAACCACATATGTGCCAAATTAAGTGTCCACTAGCAAACCATCATATATAAAATAATATATAGGTATTTGTATTATAATACATAATACATAACTTGAAATGTAGACGACAAAACAACACTTATATCATCCGATATTTGAAATACCTTACATCTACCAATCGCTAGACGACAAAACAACACTTATATCATCCGATATTTGAAATACCTTACATCTACCAATCGCTAGACGACAAAACAACACTTATATCATCCGGTATTTAAGACACACTACATCAACGATCGCTAGACGACAAAACAACACTTATATCATCCGATATTTGAAATACCTTACATCTACCAATCGCTAGACGACAAAACAACACTTATATCATCCGATATTTGAAATACCTTACATCTACCAATCGCTAGACGACAAAACAACACTTATATCATCCGGTATTTAAGACACACTACATCAACGATCGCTAGACGACAAAACAACACTTATATCATCCGATATTTGAAATACCTTACATCTACCAATCGCTAGACGACAAAACAACACTTATATCATCCGATATTTGAAATACCTTACATCTACCAATCGCTAGACGACAAAACAACACTTATATCATCCGATATTTGAAATACCTTACATCTACCAATCGCTAGACGACAAAACAACACTTATATCATCCGGTATTTAAAACATACTACATCTACCAATCGCTAGACGACAAAACAACACTTATATCATCCGATATTTGAAATACCTTACATCTACCAATCGCTAGACGACAAAACAACACTTATATCATCCGGTATTTAAGACACACTACATCAACGATCGCTAGACGACAAAACAACACTTATATCATCCGGTATTTAAGACACACTACATCAACGATCGCTAGACGACAAAACAACACTTATATCATCCGATATTTGAAATACCTTACATCTACCAATCGCTAGACGACAAAACAACACTTATATCATCCGATATTTGAAATACCTTACATCTACCAATCGCTAGACGACAAAACAACACTTATATCATCCGATATTTGAAATACCTTACATCTACCAATCGCTAGACGACAAAACAACACTTATATCATCCGATATTTGAAATACCTTACATCTACCAATCGCTAGACGACAAAACAACACTTATATCATCCGGTATTTAAGACACACTACATCAACGATCGCTAGACGACAAAACAACACTTATATCATCCGGTATTTAAGACACACTACATCAACCGATCGCTAGACGACAAAACAACACTTATATCATCCGGTATTTAAGACACACTACATCAACCGATCGCTAGACGACAAAACAACACTTATATCATCCGATATTTGAAATACCTTACATCTACCAATCGCTAGACGACAAAACAACATTTATATCATCCGGTATTTAAAACATACTACATCTACCAATCGCTAGACGGCAAAACAACTCTTATATCATCCGGTATTTAAAACATACTACATCTACCGATAGACATGTGCCACCCACGTGTTTATTTAATACATCCTCCGATAGAAATCATCTATCGGTAGATGCAAACTCTTAACATCTTCCAATAGGGAACATCTATAGGTGGATGCAAACACACACAGGCTACAAACCTCATTGACTCAACACTCATATGAATGAAAATCAGAGACTCATCCAAAATTCTTATAGCGGAAGACTTAGTTAAAATAACTCTTTCCATATTTTTATAATCATTCCCAGACTCAGTAGTTAAACCAGACAATATCAAAAGCTCAATGTTAAATATAATCTCATCCTACTTATACTTCCATATTCATAATCATCACTAAAATCATAAGAGCATTAACCAGGGGGTCTTGTTCGCCATCCAGCCACAGAATTGCTCCCTGAACACCTTCCAACAACCAAACTTAGACATCTTCATTAACTTTGAGATCCTCACATGAAAACTCGTCACCTACATCATGAGGTTTTAACTATAAGCCTAATGCTTAGTAAGGAATGCAAACTAACATGTATTCATGAATATATAGTTGAGAGAAAACATGTTCATGATCATTTATCATTCTTGTTTCTGTTCATCGTTTTCATCATATGGATTAAGGGAGAATTTGTGCTGTAAACGGGCAGTTGACAGTGATTTTGATCATATTCCCTTTCGGGTTGTATTCATGGTCCCTCTTTGGACTATGGCATGCGTCAACCCGCCCCCAACCCTCACTTAATCATGTTGTTTGGGATCGTTTTCATATTCATTCATATATCTTGTTCATAGAGAAAACATGCTCATAAATAATTTTCATATGCTTACAAAGTAAATCATGATGCATGACATGAATGTTCTTAAATCATCAAACTATGGAAATTATCATACTAGAAAGTTGAGTTCATGGGCTCTAACAGAACATCACATAACATAGTTCTCAAATATCCATAAATCATCCAAGTACAAACAATCTTACTAACTTAAAATAAACATCAACATAAGTAACAGACAATAGCTAAAATAACTTCTAATCATCGTATCAGTTTCTACCTAGCATTCTTATGATGTAGGGCCCTAATGGCCGGAAATTCTACACATTCACTTACCTGGTTTCCTTAGCAACTTGAGCTCATTTCCTTCAGACTTCTTCACCTAAAACATTACATTGTAGTAGTTAAAATAAAAATGCTAATAATCTAACTCAAAACTAGTAAAGTCCTAACCAAGGAAGATTCCTAAAGATCTAACTTATCTCATTCAGATATTTTATTGAACACCTTGTACGCATAGAAATCCTAGTTTATCAGTAAGGGAAATCGGATTCACTAACTACCCGAGCTCAGCCAACATTCATAATTCTTACTTATTATCATCAAAATCATAAATACTGCGTTATTAGCTAATAATACTCCGATTCTATTCATTATTAGGCAAACTCGAATCTCAACCTCTAACTCAAACCAACACCTAAATGGATACTCAACCACAGCATTGTCGAAGCCTTACCTAGAAAGCTGAGTATCGGCGAGAAGAATGGAGAGTCGGTCGTTGATGAAAGGGCTACTGGCTGAGAGAGAGCTCTAGAAGGACGAGAATCGCAGAGAAGAATGTCGGCTACACTGAGGTTTTAGTGAGGTTTAAGGTTTCTATTTTCTATTTATATTATTAAGATTCTTCCTAATTACCATATTGCCACCCCAAAATTAGAAATCACATAAACTTTGGCATTAAGATTAAATTCAAGTATTAATAATAAAGGTGACAGTTAATTCTGTTAAGAAAATCACCTGGCAGAGATTGTCGGGTGTTACATCCACCCCTCCTTAAACAAAATTTTCGTCCCCGAAAATTGATCAAGTAAAGAGTTCTGGATACTTGTCCAACATGTCCTGTTGTCGCTCCCAAGTGGCTTCTTCAATACCATGATTCATCCATAAGACTTTCACTAGTGGAATTTCTTTATTTCGCAGAGTCCTTACCGCAGATTCCATAATCCTTACTGGTTTCTCTTCATACTCAAGGGTCGGCTCGATATCGATTCCAGTTGGCTTAATAACATGTGCTGGATCACGTATGCATTTCCTTAACATTGACACATGGAAGACATTATGTACCTTTTCCAGTGATGGAGGCAATTGCAGTTTGTAAGCTGTACTGCCAATCCTAGCTAAGACGGGGAATGGTCCAATAAATTGTGGATTAAGCTTTCCCTTCTTACCAAATCTTAAAACTCCCTTAAAGGGTGAAATTTTTAGAAAAACTTCATCTCCAACGCAAACTCAAGGTCTCTCATAAAAAAAAAAAAAAAAAAAAAAAAAAAAAAAAAAAAAAAAAAAAAAAAAAAAAAAAAAAAAAAAAAAAAAAAAAAAAAAAAAAAAAAAAAAAAAAAAAAAAAAAAAAAAAAAAAAAAAAAAAAAAAAAAAAAAAAAAAAAAAAAAAAAAAAAAAAAAAAAAAAAAAAAAAAAAAAAAAAAAAAAAAAAAAAAAAAAAAAAAAAAAAAAAAAAAAAAAAAAAAAAAAAAAAAAAAAAAAAAAAAAAAAAAAAAAAAAAAAAAAAAAAAAAAAAAAAAAAAAAAAAAAAAAAAAAAAAAAAAAAAAAAAAAAAAAAAAAAAAAAAAAAAAAAAAAAAAAAAAAAAAAAAAAAAAAAAAAAAAAAAAAAAAAAAAAAAAAAAAAAAAAAAAAAAAAAAAAAAAAAAAAAAAAAAAAAAAAAAAAAAAAAAAAAAAAAAAAAAAAAAAAAAAAAAAAAAAAAAAAAAAAAAAAAAAAAAAAAAAAAAAAAAAAAAAAAAAAAAATCTTTGGTCTGCATAACTCTTCTGTCGGCTTTGTGCAGTCATCATTCTCCTCCTATAATGGCAATCTTATCTGACATCTGCTGTAAAATCTTGGTCCAAGGAGTTTTGCTTCACCAACTTCATCCCAGTATAAGGGTGATCTACATTTCCTGCCATACAGTGCCTCATAAGGTGTCATACCAATGGTGGACTGGTAACTATTGTTGTAGGAGAATTCAATTAAGGGCAAATGTCGACTCCAAGATGTCTGGAATCTAGCACACATGCTCTCAACATATCCTCGAGTATCTGAATGGTCCTCTCCAGATTGCCCATCGGTTTGAGGGTGAAAAGCAGTGCTGAAAGACAATTTTGTTCCTAATGTGCCTTGCAAACTTTGCCAAAATCTTGAGGTGAATCTAGGATCACGATCGGAGACAATAGACAAGGGGATCCCATGCAGTCTGATAATTTCCTGAACATACAGATCAACAAGCTGGTCCATCATGTATGTTGTCCTCACGGGTAGGAAGTGAGCTGACTTCGTAAATCTGTCAACTACAACCCAGATGCTGTCATGACCTTTAGTTGTCTTAGGTAGTTCAAAAACAAAATCCATGGCAATGTTTTCTCATTTCTATTCGGGGATCGGTAAGGGTTGAAGGGTACCTCCTGGGCGTTGGTGCTCTGCTTTAACTTGTTGGCATACAAGACATGACTCCACATACTTGACAACATCCCTCTTCATATTTGGCCACCAATAATGTAACCTTAAATCCCGATACATCTTAGTGTTACCAGGGTGTATAGAGAAAGAGAATGAGTGAGCCTCAGCCAAGATCAACTTACGCAACTCCTTGTCACTTGGAATGTACCATCGGTTCCTAAATTTCAAAATACCATCATTGGAGAGACTGAATTCAGAGGAGGCATCCTGCAACTTACTCATCATGCTATTATTTTTCTCCGAATCCTTTTGTTGTGTCTCCTTGATTTGTCCAAAATAGTTGGTCTAATTGTAACATTGGAAAATAAGGCTGACAACTCAGAAACAATTTCCAGTTCAAATTTCTGAACCTCCGACCTCAAGGGTACAGACATGATTGATAACGTAGGTTGCATTGTTGTCGACATTCTGCTTAAAGCATCGGCTACAGCATTAGCCTTACCCGGGTGATACTTGATTTCGAAGTCATAATCCTTAACAAATTCCAACCAACGCCTTTGCCTCATGTTTAATTCCTTTTGGGTGAATAGGTACCTCAGGCTCTTATGGTCAGAAAACACCTCACACTGCTGACCATATAAATAGTGTTTCCAAATCTTTAGTGCAAAAACAACTGCGGCTAACTCTAGATCATGAGTGAGGTAATTCTATTCATAACTCTTCAGCTGCCTAGGGGCATACGCCACGACCTTTCCTTCCTGCATCAAAACACACTCCAGTCCAACTTTGGACGCATCACAGTAAACACTAAACTTTCCTTCTTCAGTTGGTAGAGTCAGTAGCGGGGCTGTCGTCAACTTCAGCTTAAGTGTTTGGAAGCCTTCTTCACAAGCTTCAGTCCAAGAGTACTTGGTGTCCTTATTTGTTAAATTAGTTAAAGGCTTAGCTATCATAGAGAATCCCCTAATGAACTTTCTATAATAACCTGCCAAACCAAGGAAACTACGGACTTCACTGACATTCTTTGGCTGTGGCCAGTCCTTAACAGCCTGAATCTTGGTCGAATCTACTGATATGCCCTCAGCAGAAATGTAATGACCTAAAAAGTTGACCTTATCCAGCCAGAACTCACACTTAGACAACTTGGCATAAAGTTGTTGTTGTTTTAATGTCGCCAAAACTATTCTTAAATGTTCTGCATGGTCAGCCTCAGTACGTGAGTATATTAGTATATCATCTATAAACACAATCACAAACTTGTCCAAATACTCACGAAACACACGATTCATCAAGTCCATAAAGGCTGCAGGCGCATTAGTTAACCCAAACGACATCACAAGGAATTCATAATGTACATAACGGGTCCTGAAGGCTGTCTTAGGTATATCACTCTCCTTAACCTTCAATTGGTAGTAACCCGAGCGTAAGTCAATCTTTGAAAACACCTTAGCTCCTTGTAACTGGTCAAATAAATCATCAATTCGGGGTAAGGGATATTTATTCTTAATTGTCAACTTGTTTAGCTCTCTGTAGTCAATGCACATTCTAAGAGAACCATCCTTTTTCTTAACGAATAAAACAGGTGCACCCCAGGGAGAACTACTATGGCGTATAAATCCCTTGTCTACTAATTCATGTAGTTGGACTTTTAATTCCTTTAATTCAACAAGTGCCATACGGTAAGGATTCTTAGATACAGGTAATGCCTCGAGATATGTATCAATCACAAACTCTATTTCTCTATCAGGCGGTAATCCTGGCAAATCATCCAAGAATGCTTTAGGGAACTCTCGGACTATAGAAATATCTTGTAATTCTATCTTATTCTTCACCCGAATATCCATTATACTAGCTAGGTAACTTTCACAGCCATCTTTCAATATCCGTTGAGTCTTTAGTGAGGATATAATCAGTATTTTACTTATTTTTGGGATAGCTTGGAAGGTATACCGATCTCCATTTGGGGGTCGAAATTCAACTAATCCAGACTTACAACTTATTGTGGCATAGTGTCTGGATAACCAATCCATTCCTAATATGACTTCATATCCCTTCATGTCAATTATAATCAGTTCTACATATAACTTCTTATCTCCTAAGGACACAACGTCACCATTCACTATCTGATCAGAATGTAAGGATTTCCCTTACGGTAACATGACACTATAAGGCCTATCAGCTGGTAAGTATCCTAACTTATGCTTACAGACAAACAGGGTTGCTATAAATGAGTGGGTGGCCCCCGTGTCTATAAGTGTGTAAGCAGAAATACCACAGACCATAATTGTACCTGTTATGACTGTATGCTGCACAGCATCTTCGTCCTCCATCATAGCAAAGACTCTGGGTGCTATTCTTGCTCAGTTGGGGTCTGGTGACATGGGGCAGTCTCTGACTACATGTCCGACCTTGTCACATCTGTAGCAATGGCCAGAGTGTAGCTTGCACTCGCCATGGTGGTTCTTCTGGCAGTTGGAGCATAAAGGGGCTAATGGTCGTTTTCCTTTTCCTTGATCATCATTTGGATTAAAGGGTCTCTTTATACCTTGCTGTTGTTGTTGTGGTCCTCTGTTCTGTTGCGGTTGCCATCCTTTGTTCTGACGTGGTGGCAGCTGAGCCTCCTTAATGAACTTCCTTGACTGTTCTCGCTGTGCATATGTTGTTAACTCGGCTTCTTTTAGTTCCAAGGCCTTAGCCGTCACCTCACCATATGGTATATCATGTATTCCAGCAGTCTTTACTCTCATATACAAACTCGGCTTCAATCCTTGAACGAACTGATGGATCTTGTCCTCATCATCCTCAACCAATCGGGATCAAACCGTTGATAAATCATCACACCTACATATGTAATCCGCCACAGAGCCAGTTTGACGCAAATTCATGAACTTCTTCTTCTTGCTGGCCCGAACGGTCCTATTGAAATATTTATCAAAGAAAGCAGTCTTAAACATTTCCCAGGTCATAGCTCCTATATTAATGGTGCTCTGGATTGAGTCCCAACAATGCCTTGCACTCAGTTCCAGATTAAAAACAGCATAAGCGACCCTATCTCCTTCATCGACCTTGGCGTACTTGAACATGTCTTCCATTTTCCAAATCCACTCCTCAGCATAAACAGGATCCGAAACTTGGCCATTAAATGTTGGGGGTCTAAGTCTATGGAAGCGCTCGCCACCATGATCATGGTTTGCATTAGAGCTAGAGTTCCCATGCTCTTCCCTGGTGGTCATAAGCTGCTCGATTTGGCGTGATTGGCGTATAACCAACTCCGTTAGCTGAGCAATAGTGGTACTATCCACATTATCTTCTCTCTGTTGTCCCCTCACCATTTTGGGATTCCTAAGAAAATAATCCTAACATATCTTTTTTTTTTTTTTTTTTTTTTTTTTTTTTTTTTTTTTTTTTTTTTTTTTTTTTTTTTTTTTTTTTTTTTTTTTTTTTTTTTTTTTTTTTTTTTTTTTTTTTTTTTTTTTTTTTTTTTTTTTTTTTTT
Organism: Begonia masoniana; assembly: GCA_022432975.1. Taxonomy (NCBI): domain Eukaryota; kingdom Viridiplantae; phylum Streptophyta; class Magnoliopsida; order Cucurbitales; family Begoniaceae; genus Begonia; species Begonia masoniana. Next base: position 22,621,183 of record CM039502.1, read on the forward strand.
TTTTTTTTTTTTTTTTTTTTTTTTTTTTTTTTTTTTTTTTTTTTTTTTTTTTTTTTTTTTTTTTTTTTTTTTTTTTTTTTTTTTTTTTTTTTTTTTTTTTTTTTTTTTTTTTTTTTTTTTTTTTTTTTTTTTTTTTTTTTTTTTTTTTTTTTTTTTTTTTTTTTTTTTTTTTTTTTTTTTTTTTTTTTTTTTTTTTTTTTTTTTTTTTTTTTTTTTTTTTTTTTTTTTTTTTTTTTTTTTTTTTTTTTTTTTTTTTTTTTTTTTTTTTTTTTTTTTTTTTTTTTTTTTTTTTTTTTTTTTTTTTTTTTTTTTTTTTTTTTTTTTTTTTTTTTTTTTTTTTTTTTTTTTTTTTTTTTTTTTTTTTTTTTTTTTTTTTTTTTTTTTTTTTTTTTTTTTTTTTTTTTTTTTTTTTTTTTTTTTTTTTTTTTTTTTTTTTTTTTTTTTTTTTTTTTTTTTTTTTTTTTTTTTTTTTTTTTTTTTTTTTTTTTTTTTTTTTTTTTTTTTTTTTTTTTTTTTTTTTTTTTTTTTTTTTTTTTTTTTTTTTTTTTTTTTTTTTTTTTTTTTTTTTTTTTTTTTTTTTTTTTTTTTTTTTTTTTTTTTTTTTTTTTTTTTTTTTTTTTTTTTTTTTTTTTTTTTTTTTTTTTTTTTTTTTTTTTTTTTTTTTTTTTTTTTTTTTTTTTTTTTTTTTTTTTTTTTTTTTTTTTTTTTTTTTTTTTTTTTTTTTTTTTTTTTTTTTTTTTTTTTTTTTTTTTTTTTTTTTTTTTTTTTTTTTTTTTTTTTTTTTTTTTTTTTTTTTTTTTTTTTTTTTTTTTTTTTTTTTTTTTTTTTTTTTTTTTTTTTTTTTTTTTTTTTTTTTTTTTTTTTTTTTTTTTTTTTTTTTTTTTTTTTTTTTTTTTTTTTTTTTTTTTTTTTTTTTTTTTTTTTTTTTTTTTTTTTTTTTTTTTTTTTTTTTTTTTTTTTTTTTTTTTTTTTTTTTTTTTTTTTTTTTTTTTTTTTTTTTTTTTTTTTTTTTTTTTTTTTTTTTTTTTTTTTTTTTTTTTTTTTTTTTTTTTTTTTTTTTTTTTTTTTTTTTTTTTTTTTTTTTTTTTTAAAAAAACATAACTTGGCTCAAGACATCACTCAGCAATGAAATACATTACACATCTGCCGGCGAGCAGTGCAAAATGCTTCAGCCGATGAGCAGGAACTTCAACTCTTAAACTGCATCTACCGACAAAGAAATAAACCCATATCTGCCGATCGTAATACGACAGAACTCATTACTTATTCACTTGCTTCTGCCGGTCGCTAAACGACAAGCAGGTAGTTCGCTTCTACTGGTAGTGAAAATCTACATCATCCGGTCATCACGTGCTCTTACGTGACTCATTAGACACCACCCGATCACTAAACGACAAACACATCAATTATATCATCCAGTATTTGAAACACACTACATCTACTGATAGCTAGACGACAAAACAACACTTATATCATCCGGTATTTAAGACACACTACATCTACCGATCGCTAGATGACAAAACAACACTTATATCGTCCGGTATTTAAGACACACTACATCAACCGATCGCTAGACGACAAAACAACACTTATATCATCGATATTTGAAATACCTTACATCCACCGATCGCTAGACGACAAAACAACATTTATATCATCTGGTAAGTAAACACTCGACATCTACCGATCGCTAGATGGAAAAACAACTCTTATATCATGCGGTATTTAAAACATACTACATCTACCGATAGACATGTGCCACCGACGTGTTTATTTAATACATCCTCCGATAGAAATCATCTATCGGTGTAGCACCCGGTTCCATTGAACCAAAATTTAATTTATTATTTATGATGTACTTTTATAGAAGTGTTGGGGGAGTTATTGATTAGGTTAATAAATGTTCAGGCGAGGGCATGATGGTAATTAGAATTTTTACATAGTGGATAACGTATTTAAGGAAGAGTCCAGTGTGAGTAGCCGCCACTGTTTCATTTCTTTTTACCTCTCAGCTCGACGGATTCCCCCTAGGCGATTCCCCTCCAACCAAGGTGAGTTTTGATTCGATTACTTGCTGTTTTCAGTGTCTAGATAACTGGTGGATGGCTATATGTTCATTTTGGAAGTACAGAGAGTGAGGGATGGGATTTGGGGTTTAGCGATGAATCGGGAATGGCGAAGAACAGAACCCTTAAAACTAGCCCTTTAGATTTCCTAATGTTTAGAATGAAGTTTAGTAATGCTGTGCTTATGTTTTAGGTGAGCCAGCTCTTGGAATATCCTACCACCAGGAACTCTCGGTGAAGCCAGGTAAGTGAAGTATTGTGTGTGCCCTCGGGCCTACATCACAAAACAGTAGGTTTATGTATGTTTGAGTATTTTCTGTATGTTATGCATCATGTTTTTGAAAGAATACGAAAATGAACTTTCATGCATCATTATGGAAAGGCAAGTACAGATTGAAATGCATTGGCGGTTAAGGGAACTAATCCACCCCTTAACTGATGAAGAGGATGTATGACATTGGGAGAATTGATCCCACTCCCAAGGGAACTTGAGGGATTAGAATAGCTATTAAGGGACTTCATCCACCCCTTAACTGATGAAGAGGATGTATGACATTGGGAGAATTGATCCCACTCCCAAGGGAATCAAGGGATCTGATCAGTAAACAAACGATGTGCAACTGAGATGAGAAAGTAGAAACTGCATATTCAGGATTTAAGTTTCAGCATATCATTTCATTATTGCTTTACTTACTTAGCATTAGGCTAATAGATGAGTTTTGTGATGTAGGTGTTGAGGATACTGCAGGTGAATTCCCTGAGTTTACTGACGAATAGATGGGGTTGGAGGAGCACTTCTCTGTCTCGAACTGGTATACTGATGAGGCGGATTAACTGATGTCTGTTTTTTTTTTTTTTTTTTTTTTTTTTTTTTTTTTTTTTTTTTTTTTTTTTTTTTTTTTTTTTTTTTTTTTTTTTTTTTTTTTTTTTTTTTTTTTTTTTTTTTTTTTTTTTTTTTTTTTTTTTTTTTTTTTTTTTTTTTTTTTTTTTTTTTTTTTTTTTTTTTTTTTTTTTTTTTTTTTTTTTTTTTTTTTTTTTTTTTTTTTTTTTTTTTTTTTTTTTTTTTTTTTTTTTTTTTTTTTTTTTTTTTTTTTTTTTTTTTTTTTTTTTTTTTTTTTTTTTTTTTTTTTTTTTTTTTTTTTTTTTTTTTTTTTTTTTTTTTTTTTTTTTTTTTTTTTTTTTTTTTTTTTTTTTTTTTTTTTTTTTTTTTTTTTTTTTTTTTTTTTTTTTTTTTTTTTTTTTTTTTTTTTTTTTTTTTTTTTTTTTTTTTTTTTTTTTTTTTTTTTTTTTTTTTTTTTTTTTTTTTTTTTTTTTTTTTTTTTTTTTTTTTTTTTTTTTTTTTTTTTTTTTTTTTTTTTTTTTTTTTTTTTTTTTTTTTTTTTTTTTTTTTTTTTTTTTTTTTTTTTTTTTTTTTTTTTTTTTTTTTTTTTTTTTTTTTTTTTTTTTTTTTTTTTTTTTTTTTTTTTTTTTTTTTTTTTTTTTTTTTTTTTTTTTTTTTTTTTTTTTTTTTTTTTTTTTTTTTTTTTTTTTTTTTTTTTTTTTTTTTTTTTTTTTTTTTTTTTTTTTTTTTTTTTTTTTTTTTTTTTTTTTTTTTTTTTTTTTTTTTTTTTTTTTTTTTTTTTTTTTTTTTTTTTTTTTTTTTTTTTTTTTTTTTTTTTTTTTTTTTTTTTTTTTTTTTTTTTTTTTTTTTTTTTTTTTTTTTTTTTTTTTTTTTTTTTTTTTTTTTTTTTTTTTTTTTTTTTTTTTTTTTTTTTTTTTTTTTTTTTTTTTTTTTTTTTTTTTTTTTTTTTTTTTTTTTTTTTTTTTTTTTTTTTTTTTTTTTTTTTTTTTTTTTTTTTTTTTTTTTTTTTTTTTTTTTTTTTTTTTTTTTTTTTTTTTTTTTTTTTTTTTTTTTTTTTTTTTTTTTTTTTTTTTTTTTTTTTTTTTTTTTTTTTTTTTTTTTTTTTTTTTTTTTTTTTTTTTTTTTTTTTTTTTTTTTTTTTTTTTTTTTTTTTTTTTTTTTTTTTTTTTTTTTTTTTTTTTTTTTTTTTTTTTTTTTTTTTTTTTTTTTTTTTTTTTTTTTTTTTTTTTTTTTTTTTTTTTTTTTTTTTTTTTTTTTTTTTTTTTTTTTTTTTTTTTTTTTTTTTTTTTTTTTTTTTTTTTTTTTTTTTTTTTTTTTTTTTTTTTTTTTTTTTTTTTTTTTTTTTTTTTTTTTTTTTTTTTTTTTTTTTTTTTTTTTTTTTTTTTTTTTTTTTTTTTTTTTTTTTTTTTTTTTTTTTTTTTTTTTTTTTTTTTTTTTTTTTTTTTTTTTTTTTTTTTTTTTTTTTTTTTTTTTTTTTTTTTTTTTTTTTTTTTTTTTTTTTTTTTTTTTTTTTTTTTTTTTTTTTTTTTTTTTTTTTTTTTTTTTTTTTTTTTTTTTTTTTTTTTTTTATTTGGCTGACGTCATCGGAAGATGTAGAGTGTATTTTGTCGTTTAGTCACCGGTGGATGTAGAACAAAGTCGATCGGATGAAGGAAATCATCTGGCTGACGTCATCGGAAGATGTAGAGTGTATTTTGTCGTTTATTCACCGGTAGATACAGTCTACCGAGAGATGTCCTTTGTTTTTTTTTATTTGGCTGACATCATCGGCAGAAGCCTTCTATTTTCTGTTTCTGCTTCTTCCGTTGACTTTATTAATCGGCAGATCCGTTTGACCTCTGTGACACCTCCAGTATTTCAATTTAAACTTCTATTTCCTATTGGCCGATTACTTCTCAATATTTCCAACGATTATGTTAACATTGTTTTATGGCTTTGGCTAATTCTATTTTTGCTTAAAAGATTTCCGCTGCAAGTTTTAAAAAAAAAAAAAAAAAAAAAAAAAAAAAAAAAAAAAAAAAAAAAAAAAAAAAAAAAAAAAAAAAAAAAAAAAAAAAAAAAAAAAAAAAAAAAAAAAAAAAAAAAAAAAAAAAAAAAAAAAAAAAAAAAAAAAAAAAAAAAAAAAAAAAAAAAAAAAAAAAAAAAAAAAAAAAAAAAAAAAAAAAAAAAAAAAAAAAAAAAAAAAAAAAAAAAAAAAAAAAAAAAAAAAAAAAAAAAAAAAAAAAAAAAAAAAAAAAAAAAAAAAAAAAAAAAAAAAAAAAAAAAAAAAAAAAAAAAAAAAAAAAAAAAAAAAAAAAAAAAAAAAAAAAAAAAAAAAAAAAAAAAAAAAAAAAAAAAAAAAAAAAAAAAAAAAAAAAAAAAAAAAAAAAAAAAAAAAAAAAAAAAAAAAAAAAAAAAAAAAAAAAAAAAAAAAAAAAAAAAAAAAAAAAAAAAAAAAAAAAAAAAAAAAAAAAAAAAAAAAAAAAAAAAAAAAAAAAAAAAAAAAAAAAAAAAAAAAAAAAAAAAAAAAAAAAAAAAAAAAAAAAAAAAAAAAAAAAAAAAAAAAAAAAAAAAAAAAAAAAAAAAAAAAAAAAAAAAAAAAAAAAAAAAAAAAAAAAAAAAAAAAAAAAAAAAAAAAAAAAAAAAAAAAAAAAAAAAAAAAAAAAAAAAAAAAAAAAAAAAAAAAAAAAAAAAAAAAAAAAAAAAAAAAAAAAAAAAAAAAAAAAAAAAAAAAAAAAAAAAAAAAAAAAAAAAAAAAAAAAAAAAAAAAAAAAAAAAAAAAAAAAAAAAAAAAAAAAAAAAAAAAAAAAAAAAAAAAAAAAAAAAAAAAAAAAAAAAAAAAAAAAAAAAAAAAAAAAAAAAAAAAAAAAAAAAAAAAAAAAAAAAAAAAAAAAAAAAAAAAAAAAAAAAAAAAAAAAAAAAAAAAAAAAAAAAAAAAAAAAAAAAAAAAAAAAAAAAAAAAAAAAAAAAAAAAAAAAAAAAAAAAAAAAAAAAAAAAAAATACGGTTGAAATTTTTAGTCATGTACGGGCATTGTGTGACGAACCGGGTTCAGATAACTCGGGGCGTTACAGTGTGGTATCAGAGACATTCAGTTAACCGTTCAAAAGATTACTCATCAGTGCCAATCGTCGCATGGAAGTACTCCAACAACTGTAAGTGTTTATGTTAGCCTCATAATTAGATATTTATGAACATAGTTACCTTGTACAGAGTCAGTGTTAATGGCCAGACGCCCAAAAAGACCTAGGATACCGAGGTAAATGCCAAACTTGAGGAGTGAGGAGGAACCTAGTGTTATTAGACAACTAACAGACTTGGTACGTCAACAAACAGACTTAGTGCGTCAGCAGTCCGATTAGTTGGGAGTTTTGCTGAACCGAGAGGTACAGGGGAGTGCCAACTCAGGTTCTAGCAATGAGCATTCAGGAGGACCGATTCCGAAGACTTCAGCCACCAACATTGATGGAAAGTCATCCAATCAAATTGTCGCTGAGGAATGGCCTTAGGAAAATTGAGAGTATGTTCAGGTGTGCCAATGTTGGTGAAGGAGACAAAGTCACGTTGGCCACGTTCCATTTTGCCGGTGATGTTCAACTTTGGTGGGAGACAATCGAGACCACCACCGATGTCTCAGCGATGTCTTGGTCGCAGTTCAAGGACACCTTCTATGAGAAATATTTTAATAGCACAGTCCAGGCAGAAAAGAAGGTAGAGTTTTTGAACTTGAAGCAGACAGGGTCTGTGGCAGAATACGTTAGACAATTCGAGTCTCTGTCCAGGTTCGCTGGACACCTTGTTCACCGAAATGAAGATAAGGTGTTTCAATTCATGAATGGACTGAAACCAGAAATGTACAGAGGGGTCAAATTTTTGGGTTATAAAGGTTTGCCTTTCAGTGATGTTGTGTCCACAGCATTGGAGGTGGAAGAAGCTGAATTGAAATGTGCTGGACTAAAGAAAACCCCCGAGAAAGTTGTTCAACCACCGCCGCAGAGAGGGGTGAAGAGGTCCAATGAAGGCCAGCATAGCCAAGGGATAGGAAAGAAGGTACCAGACACCAAGACGTTCCCTCAGTGCCCAAAGTGTTCGAAGAATCACCTGGGCAAGTGTAGATTTGGATCGGGTAAGTGCTTCAACTGCGAAGAGGTTGGACACTTGTACAAGGATTGCCCAAAGCCCCGGGTCGTTCGATGTTTCCATTGCAACAAGGTTGGCCATACCAACAGAGATTGCCCAGCTTTAAAGGGTGGCCCTGCCAGGATTAAGCCAAAAATATTCTCCATGATGGAGTCCGGTGATGAGGACCAGCCTGCTGTAGTGTCAGGTACTATATTGGTTAACTCTATACCTGCTTTTACTTTGATAGATTTGGGTGCAACTCATTCTTTTATAGCCTCTGCATTTGCGAATAAGTTAGATGTACGGTTTACTCCTTCTGAGCATGTGCTTAACGTAGCATTACCTTCTGGTGAGCACATGCACTCCAATCAAATGATGCCTGATAGTGTGGTGTTAGTAGGGAACATGAATTTGCCTGCTGATCTCATTGTTATGGACATAACGGGATTTGATGTGATCTTAGGAATGGATTGGTTGTTTAAGCATTACGCCACAATAGATTGTAGGACTGGAATTGTTAGTTTTCACCCCTAGTGGTTTAAACCATACCTTCCAGGCTTTGAAGAAGAGTAAGGAAATGACTGTGATGACTTCTGTCGATTGTAGAACCCTCCCCATGCAGAGAGTATTTGTGCTTTTTGGCCAATGTCTTAGACACGCAGCTAGTAGAAAAATCAAGTCCCAAAAATGTTTTAGTTGTCCAAGACTTTCCAGAAGTATTTCTAGATGACCTTCCTGGCTTACCACCAGATAGGGAAATTGAGTTTGTGATAGAGGCGACGAGCCTGTGTCTAAAAAATCCATATAGACTAGCACCAACAGAACTTAAAGAATTGAAGAAACAATTAGAGGATTTGTTAGAGAAGGTGTTCATATGCCCTAGCTTTTCACTATGAGGTGCACCTGTCCTTTTTGTCAAAAAGAAAGATGGATCAATGCGTATGTGCATAGACTATAGAGAGTTGAATAAGCTAACTGTCAAGAACAAGTATCCACTACCGAGGATTGATGATTTATTTGATCAGCTTAAGGGTGCAAGAGTTTTCTCTAAAATTGACCTTAGGTCCGATTATTACCAGTTGAAGGTTAAATCTAAAGATATCCCAAAGACTGCTTTTTGCACAAGGTATGGACATTATGAGTTTTTGATTATGTCTTTTGGTTTGACAAATGCGCCAGTAGCCTTCATGGATCTTATGAATAGGGTGTTTCACGAGTATTTGGACAAGTTTGTCATTGTATTCATAGATGACATTCTAATCTATTCTAAAACTAAGGAGGAGCATGCAAGACACCTAAACTTGGTGTTAGGATTGCTGAAGCAGCACCAACTTTATGCCTAATTTTCTAAGTGTGAGTTTTGGTTGGACAGAGTTCACTTTCTTGGTCATGTGATCTCTGGAGATGGGATATCTGTTGATCCAGCCAAGGTTCAAGCTGTTAAGGAATGGCCCCAACCGAAGAATGCCACTGATATCCGAAGTTTCCTTGGATTAGCAGGATATTATAGAAAATTCATCGATGGATTTTCAAAGATTGTCACACCCCTTACTATGTTAACAAGGAAAAATGTGAAGTATAATTGGACTGATGAATGTGAATCCAGTTTCCAGACCTTGAAGCAGAAACTAACCAATGCTCCAATTCTGACCCTTCCTGTTGTTAATGGTAAGTTCAGCATATACTGTGATGCATCCAAAGTTGGACTTTGTTATGTTTTGATGCAAGATGGAAAGGTTATAGCTTATGCTTCTAGGCAGTTAAAAGTGCATGAGAAGAATTACCTTACACATGACTTAGAATTAGCTGCTGTGGTTTTTGCATTAAAGATTTAGAGGCACTACCTGTATGGACAAACCTGTGAGATATTTTCGGATCATAAAAGTCTGAAATACATCTTTACGCAAAAGGAATTGAATATGAGGCAACGTAGGTGGCTAGAGTTTGTCAAAGATTATGATTTCGAGATTAAGTACCACCCTGGCAAGGCGAATGTAGTGGCTGATGCTTTGAGTAGAGTGACTCCTTCAGTCTCTGCATTGATTCTAGAAATACTGATAGCTTTAGAGATAGAATTCCAAAGATTTAACCTGGAGGCGGTGTCTAGTGTGTCAGCCATGCTTTCGGCCATATCTTTGAGGCCAACTATTTTGGAGAAAATAAAGGAAGTTCAAATGAATGACACCGAATGCAATAAATATAAGTTGTGCATAGATTCTACTGACGAGTCGGATTTCAACTGCTCAGCTGATGGAATTCTCAAGTTTCGAAATAGATGGTTTGTTCCGGCTGATACCGAACTTAGAAAAGAAATCCTATCTGAGGCACATTCCTCCAGACTTTCTGTTCATCCTGGATGTACGAAAATGTACAGAGACCTCAAGTAACATTATTGGTGGCCAGGTATGAAGAGAAACATGGCGGAGTACGTGGAGTCATGTCTGGTCTGCCAGCAAGTCAAGGCTGAACATCAGAGGCCTGCTGGAACATTGCAACCTTTACCAGTTCCCAAATGGAAATGGGAACAAATAACTATGGATTTTGTTATAGGATTACCTAGAACAGCAAAAGGTCACGATGCAATTTGGGTAATAGTTGATCGTTTAACAAAATCAGCTCACTTTCTGCCAATGAAGATAACATACTCGATGGATCAATTGGCTGAGTTGTATGTGCACGAAGTTGTTAGACTGCATGGAGTTCCAAGCACCATAGTTTCAGATCGAGACTCCAGATTTATATCTAAGTTTTGAAAAAGTTTGCACAAGGCTATGGGAACACAACTTAGTTTTAGCACAGCCTTTCATCCTCAAACTGATGGACAATCCGAGAGAACTATCCAAACGTTGGAAGATATGCTTCGTGCATGTGTACTGGAATTTCAGGGTTCTTGGAGTAAGAATTTACCATTGGTTGAATTCTCTTATAATAACAGTTTTCAAGCAACAATAAGCATGGCACCATACGAGGCATTATATGGACGAATGTGCAGATCTCTAGTATATTGGGATGAGGTTGGAGAAGCACAACTGATTGGTCCTGACATTGTGCAGCAGACAGTGGAGAAGATTGCTCTTATCCGACAAAGAATCTTAACAGCTCAAAGCCGGCAGAAAAGCTATGCAGACAAAAGACGAAGAGAACTGAAATTTGAAGTAGGTACTGAAGTTTTTCTTAAGGTGTCACCTTTCAAAGGAGTTGTGAGATTTGGGAAAAGAGGCAAGTTGAACCCCAGATATATTGGACCTTTCCAAATCGTGAAGAGGATTGGGAAGTCAGCATACCAACTTCAGTTACCAGCCTCTCTGGAGGGAATTCATAATGTGTTTCATGTTTCCATGCTAAAGAAGTGTGTTAGAGATCCTTCACAGATGGTGGAACAGCAGAGCATCAAAGTTCTTCCTACTCTTACTTATGAGGAGAAACTAGTAAAAATCTTAGATTATGCAGTAAAGGTATTACGCAACAAAGAAGTTCCACTGGTAAAAGTCTTATGGCATAACCAGAACATTGAGGAGACAACTTGGGAGCGCCAGCAGGACATGATGGACCAATATCCAGAACTATTCAGGTACTGAATTTTGAGGACAAAATTCTTTTAAAGAGGATAGATTGTTGCACCCGGTTCTATTGAACCAAAATTTAATTTATTATTTATTATGTACTTTTATAGAAGTGTTGGGGGAAGTTATTGATTAGGTTAATAAATGTTCAGGCGAGGGCATGATGGTAATTAGAATTTTTACATAGTGGATAACGTATTTAAGGAAGAGTCCAGTGTGAGTAGCCGTCACTGTTTCATTTCTTTTTACCTTTCAGCTCGACGGATTCCCCTAGGCGATTCCCCTCCAACCAAGGTGAGTTTTGATTCGATTACTTGCTGTTTTCAGTGTCTAGATAACTGGTGGATGGCTATATGTTCATTTTGGAAGTACAGAGAGTGAGGGATGGGATTTGGGGTTTAGCGATGAATCGGGAATGGCGAAGAACAGAACCCTTAGAACTAGCCCTTTAGATTTCCTAATATTTATAATGAAGTTTAGTAATGCTGTGCTTATGTTTTAGGTGAGCCAGCTCTTGGAATATCCTACCACCAAGAACTCTCGGTGAAGCCAGGTAAGTGAAGTATTGTGTGTGCCCTCAGGCCTACATCACAAAACAGTAGGTTTATGTATGTTTGAGTATTTTCTGTATGTTATGCATCATGTTTTTGAAAGAATACGAAAATGAACTTTCATGCATCATTATGGAAAGGCAAGTACAGATTGAAATGCATTGGCGGTTAAGGGAACTAATCCATCCCTTAACTGATGAAGAGGATTTATGACATTAGGAGAACTGATCCCACTCCCAAGGGAACTGAGGGATTAGAATAGCTATTAAGGGACTTCATCCACCCCTTAATTGAAGAAGAGGATGTATGACATTGGGAGAATTGATCCCACTCCTAAGGGAATCAAGGGATCTGATCAGTAAACAAACGATGTGCAACTGAGATGAGAAAGTAGAAACTGCATATTCAGGATTTAAGTTTCAGCATATCATTTCATTATTGCTTTACTTACTTAGCATTAGGCTAATAGATGAGTTTTGTGATGTAGGTGTTGAGGATACTGCAGGTGAATTCCCTGAGTTTACTGACGAATAGATGGGGTTGGAGGAGCACTTCTCTTTCTCGAACTGGTATACTGATGAGGCGGATTAACTAATGTCTGTTGGTGTGAGAGTTTAGTTGACTGTGTTTCAATTTAAGTATATTGAGTTCTCATGATAGTAGTGATTTCAATGTTTTGAATACAATTTTGAGATTTTCCTGTTAATAGTATTCTGTTGGGATTTAATGTAGGCACTCACTGGATTTTTAGTATATATATATATATATATATATATATATATATATATATATATATATATATATATATATATATATATATATATATATATATATATATATATATATATATATATATATATATATATATATATATATATATATATATATATATATATATATATATATATATATATATATATATATATATATATATATATATATATATATATATATATATATATATATATATATATATATATATATATATATATATATATATATATATATATATATATATATATATATATATATATATATATATATATATATATATATATATATCGAAGATGTTGTTTTGTTCACTATCGGTAGACGAGTCTATCGTAGGTGTCGGGTTTAGTTTATGTGCCCATCAGAAGATATAAGTAGAGAATTTGTCGTTTAGTGATCGGCGTATGCAGTCTACTCATCAAAGGTGTAGGTTAAGTCTATTGGATGATGTATCAGTAATCTCATCGGCAGATGCGAGCTGACGTCGTCGGTAGGTGTAGGAAGACTCTTGTCGTTTAGTTACCGGTGGATGTAGAACAAAGTCGATCGGATGAGAATCATCTGCTGACGTCATCGGAAGATGTAGAGTGTATTTTGTCGTTTATTCACCGGTATATACATCTACCGAGAGATGTCCTTTGTTTTTTTTATTTGGCTGACATCATCGTCAGAGCCTTCTATTTTCTGTTATATATATATATATATATATATATATATATATATATATATATATATATATATATATATATATATATATATATATATATATATATATATATATATATATATATATATATATATATATATATATATATATATATATATATATATATATATATATATATATATATATATATATATATATATATATATATATATATATATATATATATATATATATATATATATATATATATATATATATATATATATATATATATATATATATATATATATATATATATATATATATATATATATATATATATATATATATATATATATATATATATATATATATATATATATATATATATATATATATATATATATATATATATATATATATATATATATATATATATATATATATATATATATATATATATATATATATATATATATATATATATATATATATATATATATATATATATATATATATATATATATATATATATATATATATATATATATATATATATATATATATATATATATATATATATATATATATATATATATATATATATATATATATATATATATATATATATATATATATATATATATATATATATATATATATATATATATATATATATATATATATATATATATATATATATATATATATATATATATATATATATATATATATATATATATATATATATATATATATATATATATATATATATATATATATATATATATATATATATATATATATATATATATATATATATATATATATATATATATATATATATATATATATATATATATATATATATATATATATATATATATATATATATATATATATATATATATATATATATATATATATATATATATATATATATATATATATATATATATATATATATATATATATATATATATATATATATATATATATATATATATATATATATATATATATATATATATATATATATATATATATATATATATATATATATATATATATATATATATATATATATATATATATATATATATATATATATATATATATATATATATATATATATATATATATATATATATATATATATATATATATATATATATATATATATATATATATATATATATATATATATATATATATATATATATATATATATATATATATATATATATATATATATATATATATATATATATATATATATATATATATATATATATATATATATATATATATATATACGGTTGAAATTTTTAGTCATGTACGGGCATGGTGTGACGAACCGGGTTCAGATAGCTCGGGGCGTTACAATCGGTGAATGGTTTCAGCGAAGTGAGTAAATTCTTTTCTGTAGTTAGAGTCGTGTTTGTATACCAAGGAGTAGATGAGATGTGGTTCTGTTCTCTATCGATAGATGAAGTCTATCGGCAGAGGTTGAGTTGTTGTTCTGTTGTCTATCGGAAGATGTCTTCAGAGGAAGCCATCGGATGATATAGAACGAAATACGTCGTTTAGTAATCGGTATATGTAGCTTGTTTTATCGGAAGATGTTGTTTTGTTCACTATCGGTAGACGAAGTCTATCGGTAGGTGTCGGGTTATAGTTATGTGCCCATCAGAAGATATAAGTAGAGAATTTGTCGTTTAGTGATCGGCGTATGCAGTCTACTCAATCGGAAGGTGTAGGTTAAGTCTATCGGATGATGTATCAGTAATCTCATCGGCAGATGCGAGCTGACGTCGTCGGTAGGTGTAGGAAGACTCTTGTCGTTTAGTTACCGGTGGATGTAGAACAAAGTCGATCGGATGAAGGAAATCATCTGGCTGACGTCATCGGAAGATGTAGAGTGTATTTTGTCGTTTATTCACCGGTAGATACAGTCTACCGAGAGATGTCCTTTGTTTTTTTTTTTTTTTTTTTTTTTTTTTTTTTTTTTTTTTTTTTTTTTTTTTTTTTTTTTTTTTTTTTATTAATCGGCAGATCCGTTTGACCTCTGTGACACCTCCAGTATTTCAATTTAAACTTCTATTTCCTATTGGCCGATTACTTCTCAATATTTCCAACGATTATGTTAACATTGTTTTATGGCTTTGGCTAATTCTATTTTTGCTTAAAAGATTTCCGCTACAAGTTTTAAAAAAAATATATATATATATATATATATACGGTTGAAATTTTTAGTCATGTACGGGCATGGTGTGACGAACCGGGTTCAGATAGCTCGGGGCGTTACAATCGGTGGATGCAAACTCTTAACATCTTTCGATAGGAAACATCTATTGGTGGATGCAAACACACACAGGCTACAAACCTCATTGACTCAACACTCATATGAATGAAAATCAGAGACTCATCCAAAATTCTTATAGCGGAAGACTTAGTTAAAAATAACTCTTTCATATTCTTATAATCATTCCCAGACTCAGTAGTTAAACCAGACAATATCAAAAGCTCACTGTTAAATATAATTCTTTTTCAGCTCAAGCAGCCGAGCTCTCTAGGCGATTTTCCTCGCCCGATTCTCCTTCGACTTAGGTAAATTTTCCCTCATTTCTCTTATGATATAGTGGTTAAATACTTGAAGGAGTACAATGTGAGGATTTTGGGGATGCTAAGATTGAGTGTAGATTCGGGTTTTAGTGATAAAGGGGGAATCCTCGAACCACTGTTTGATTCTTGGTGAGGTTTAGTGAAGTTTTGATTTATATTCTGTTATGAACTTAGGTGAGCAGATTTCCGAAGTAGCTAGCGACCAGACAATTTCCAGAAGCCAGGTAAGTAAAGTTTGCATGTGCCTTTGGGCCTACATCACAAAACAGTAGGGTTATGTATCTTGTGAATGATTTTGTATGTCATGCATCATGTTTTTGAAAGATTACGAAAATGAATTTCCAAGTAGGGATGGTAAGGCATGAACTGAATGTGACAGACAAACTATTAAGGGAACTAATCCACCCCTTAACTTATGAAGGGATTTATAACATTGGGAGAATTGATCCCACTCCCAAGGGAACAGAGGGATCAGATCAGCTATTAAGGGAATTCATCCGCCCCTTAATCGAGTAGAGGATGTATAACATTGGGAGAATTGATCTCACTCCCAAGGGAATAGAGGGATCAGATCAGCTATTAAGGGAATTCATCCGCCCCTTAATCGAGTAGATGATGTATAACATTGGGAGAATTGATCCCACTCCCAAGGGAACCGAGGGATCAGATCAGCTTATGAACGAATGTGAATGCAATTGAGATGAGAAAGTAGAAATTGCATGTTTAGGAATTTACGTTTCAGCATTTCATTTCATTACTACTTTACTTACTTAGCATTAGGCTAATAGATGAGTTTTGTGATGTAGGTGTTGAGGATACTGCAGGTGAATTCTCTGAGTTTGCTAAAGAATAGGCTGGTTGGAGGAGCACATTCATGCCTCGACTTGGTGGACTGATGGGGCGGTTTAACTGGTGTCTGTAGATAAGGAGGTTTAGTGAACCATGGTTTCATTTAAGTATGTCGAATTTTCCTCTAATGACAGGAATGATTTTAAGGTCTAAAAGCATTTTTGGGACTTCTCTAATATTAGTACTCTATTGGTTTTAGTATTTGTTTTTACTGGATTTCGAGTAATGAAAGGAGTTGAAATGTTGTTCTGTTTTCTGTTGGATTTTATGAAGTTATTTAGGGTCATGTGGTTTTGAATGTTTTGAGTAAAGATTGCAAATTTGTGACGACCCCGACCCGATCAGGGCCGCCACGGACTTGCCGTGACATAATCGTTACCTAAGCCCTCGTATTTTCTCATAAACTTTTTCATTTTTACTTTAAACATAACCCAAAACCCTTAAACAAACTAACCCTAACGTAACCTTAACTTTAAACTCTCGTAACCACGTAAATTTTTCTTTTTATATCACTCATAACGTTTCGACTTCTAAACCATTAAATTGAAGTCTCGGATTGTTGAAATCCCTTAAAATCACTCATTCCTCGATCATCAAAACATGACACTAATCTAACCTACAATTTCGGACAAATTCGAGAAATCGAACTGCGTGGATCGCTCGAAAAATCGAGCGTATCCTTACCTGTAAAAAAAATAACCCAAACAGTTCCAGTATGTTTCTAAAATTAAGACTCTACATTCTAAACAATCTACTACCACTACATATACATCAAAACTCGACTATTCATACATTTTCTATCAAAGCATCTAATCCATATACTTAAACATTTTCATACATATACATCAACACTCGACTTTCATACAATTTTCTATCAAAACCTCTAATCCATATACTTAAACATTTTTATAAACAAACCGACATGTAGACCTACTAACCAACAAGGCTAACTCACAACCATACGACATACATCATTCAAGCCATCGGATCATCAAGCCAAAACACACCCCGTCGCCACGAGCACCATCCGTCGACCACCTATTCTTTGTCATCAAGAGAAACTCTCACCTTCACACCTGTCACCTACATCATACAATAACTACATTAAGCCTAATGCTTAGTAAGGAGCGTGCTAAACATGACATTACATATATGCATGACTTTCGTAAAACATTTTCATTTCATTTCGTAAAAAAAACCTTTTTCTTGTTCCGTGAAAAACATAGTCCCGTGAAAACATAGTCCCGTGAAAACATAGTCCCGTGAAAACATAGTCCCGTGAGAACACATATCATCTTTCATTTTCCCGTGAGAACATACATCATTCATTTTCCCGTGAGAACATTCATCATTCATTTTCCCGTGAGAACACATATCATCTTTAAATCATTTTCATTCAATCATCGTAAAAACATGCTCATAAACAGTTCGTATGCACTTTAAGAAAACATGATACATAAGGAGACATACACGTAAGGAAGAACCTATCACATGAGCACTACAACATAACTAAGGCATTACTTAACTATCTACCTTTCTTAACTACCCGTATTCCACCAATCTCTACAATCACTCACATCACAACAATCAACATTATCAACATTGTACGACGTAGGGCCTTAGTGGCCGGAAAGCCTAACGCTCACTTACCTGGCGTCCGTAGTAAGCCGAGCACCTTCCAAAGGTCGTCTTCACCTAAAGCATTTCACAATTAAAAGACATTAAAATCAATTCTAATTAAACTAATTTCAAACTTAAACTAATCTCCTAATTTAGGAAATTCTTTCCTAAAATTTCCATTTTCTCATTCGGGCATAACTAAACTCTCATTTTTGTGAAAACATCTTAAACTACTATTTCTAGCCTAATCCAATTAAAACCTAATTAAATGGCCACTAAATTGGGTTCGGTAAAAACCGATCTAAAACTTCGAACGCGCGTAACTTTCGCGTCGGTTATCGGAATCGAACGATTCCAGCGGCCACGTCCTCCTCTAATAACCTATTTTAATCTGCCAAGAGGAATTTTAAAACAAATAACCGGAACTAGGTCAATTTAGGCAAAACCCGAATCTGCCCCTTTTTCCCAAAATTCCCCTTTTTGATTTTTCATCGAATTCTATCAATTTCTTCACCAATCTATCCTCCTAACATCCTATTAACATAAATTAACCTAAAATCGAAGTTTCCAATTAAGAAAACCCTAAGCCCTAATTCGGCCTCACTGTATTTTCGCCCAAATTGGGCATTCCGCGGCCAATCAACGATAGCCGGCCCAAGGGTTGGCAAACCCATGCCGGAAGTGACCGAAATTGGCCGGAGATCGGAGCTCAAACGAGCTCGCCACTCACTGCCTTAAACCGAACCGAAAAAGGAGAAAACCGAGCTCACCTGGTCGGTTCGTGCGCGGAGTCAGGCCGGAGACTGGCCGTCGCCGTCGTCTGGCCGGAGGGCGTCGAAACGCCGGCGGTTTTGGTCGGAGATCGACGCTCGTCGCCGCTCTCCCCTACGCGCTTCGCTCTCCTTCGGCGTCGAGCTCGAACAAACAACAGAAATCGTTTCTATTGTTTGTTTTGTTTTTATTATAATTATAATAATAATAATAATAATAATAATAATAATTATAATTATAATAAACTACAACTATTTCTTTAATTAGTCTATCGATTCGGTCTCTTTGCAATTTCCTTATTTCTCCAAATATTCCAATTTAATCTTAGAGTTCTAACAAAACTCACTGTTTCCAAAACGGACTTATTTTGCTATTTTTACGAATTGACATACTAAAAGGCTAAAACGGGAACCTTAGCATTACCCTTCTCGATTTGAGTTTCCAAAATTTAACTTATTCTTCTACAAATTCCCGTAACTTTCTCGGGTCCTAATAAAACTATCCGCTCGCAAAACGGACCTAATTTACTTATTTACCAAAATAGCCTTGGAGCGGAAACCCGAAAACTCGGGTGTTACAAAATTCCACCATCGGTGAATGAAGTTCACCGGTGGATGTAGTGTGTAAAATCCATCGGATGATGTGGAAGAAGTTTGTCGTTTAGTCACTGATGGATGTAGTGTGTTAAATCCATCGGTTGATGTAGAAAGTCTTTTGTCGTTTAGTGACCGGTGGACGACGTGTGTAAAATCCATCGGATGATGTGGAAGAAGTTTGTCGTTTAGTCACCGGTGGATGCAGTGTGTTAAATCCATCGGATGATGTAGAAAGTCTTTTGTTGTTTAGTGACCGGTGGACGACGTGTGTAAAATCCATCGGATGATGTAGAAGAAGTTTGTCGTTTAGTCACCAGTGGATGTCGTTTGATAAACCTATCGGATGATGTCGAGTATTCTAACCATCGGTGGATGTGAGTAATATATTTTGTCGTTTTGTCACCGGAAGAGGTCTTCTACTATCTATTTTCGTCTCTTCCGTTGACTTTGTACAGCGGCAGACGCGTTTGACTTTTGAAACTTATGAAGTATTTTGCGATTTAAACCTTTATTTCTTTTGGCCGATTATTCCTTAACATCCCAACTGATTATTCCAGCATTGTTCTATAGTTTTATTTAACTCTATTTTTACTCAAATGATTTCCGCTGCAAGTCTTTTTTTTTACGTTTGAGGTTTTAGAAAATGTCAAATTTTGACTTTCGAGCGAAGTTTTAAATTTAGTCCAAAGTTTTCTAATTATGTTCGAGCTATGAGTAACGAACCGGGTTCAGAAAACTTGGGGCGTTACAACTTATACTTCCATATTCATAATCATCACTAAAATCATAAGAGCATTAACCAGGGGGTCTTGTTCGCCATCCAGCCACAGAATTGCTCCCTGAACACCTTCCAACAACCAAACTTAGACATCTTCATTAACTTTGAGATCCTCACCTGAAAACTCGTCACCTACATCATGAGGTTTTAACTATAAGCCTAATGCTTAGTAAGGAATGCAAACTAACATGTATTCATGAATATACAGTTGAGAGAAAACATGTTCATGATCATTTATCATTCTTGTTTTTGTTCATCGTTTTCATTATATGGATTAAGGGAGGATTTGTGCCGTAAAAGGGGGGTTGACAGTGATTTTGATCATATTCCCTTTCGGGTCGTATTCATGGTCCCTCTTTGAACTGTGGCATGCGTCAACCCGCCCCCAACCCTCACATAATCATGTTGTATGGGATCGTTTTCATATTCATTATCATATCTTGTTCATGGAGAAAACATGCTCATAAATCATTTTCATATGCTTGCGAAGTAAATCATGATGCATGACATGAATGTTCTTAAATCATCAAACTATGGAAATTATCATACTAGACAGTTGACTTCATGGGCTCTAACAGAACATCACATAACATAGTTCTCAAACATCCATAAATCATCCAAGTACAAACCATCTTACTAACTTAAAATAAACATCAACATAAGTAAAAGACAATAGCTAAAATAACTTCTAATCATCGTATCAGTTTCTACCTAGCATCCTTATGATGTAGGGCCCTAATGGCCGGGAATCCTACACATTCACTTACCTGGTTTCCTTAGCAACTTGAGCTCCTTTCCTTCAGACTTCTTCACCTAAAACATTACATTGTAGTAGTTAAAATAAAAATGCAAATAATCTAACTCAAAACTAGTAAAGTCCTAACCAAGGAAGATTCCTAAAGATCTAACTTATCTCATTCAGACATTTTATTGAACAGCTTGTACGCATAGAAATCCTAGTTTATCAGTAAGGAAAATCGGATTCTCTAACTACCCGAGCTCAGCCAACATCAATAATTCTTACTTATTATCATCAAAATCATAAATACTATGTTATTAGCTAATAATACTCCGATTCTATTCATTATTAGGCAAACCCGAATCTCAACCTCTAACTCAAACCAACACCTAAATGGATACTCAACCACAGCATTGTCGAAGCCTTACCTAGAAAGCTGAGTATCAGCGAGAAGGATGGAGAGTCGGTCGTTGATGAAAGGGCTACTGGTTGAGAGAGAGCTCTTGAAAGACGAGAATTGCAGAGGAGAATGTCGGCTACAGTGAGGTTTTAGTGAGGTTTAAGGTTTCCATTTTCTATTTATGTTAATAAGATTCTTCCTAATTACCATATTGCCACCCTAAAATTAGAAATCACATAAACTTTGGCATTAAGATTAAATTCAAGTATTAATAATAAAGGTGACAGTTAATTCCGTTAAGAAAATCACCTGGCAGAGATTGTCGGGTGTTACATGAGGATTGAGCTAGACATGGAGAAACATTTCCACTTACTATCATGGGAGTACTCATGGGCCACACAAGATATGAAGGAGGAATTGGTCTTCCTTGTGACAAATAGTGTAACCCGAGTATACTTTTAAATTATTCTTTAGAAGTTTAGTATTTTGTGGTGATTATGTAGCATGGACTTGCTGAACATGTGATGGATGAAATAGGGCTACATTTTGAAAGAAGAGGGAACACATGATAGTGACCCTTGGGGAGAGAGGAGGTTTGCCCAAAATGGCAAGACAAGGGTGTACTCGGCTAGCCATGTGGCCGAGTACCCTCCCCTTTTTAGCTCTTCTTCTTACAAGTCTCCAAACCCTAAATTGTAAGAAGGAAACATGGTATTTATACCATCTTTTAGCCTCCCTTTAGGTCACTTTTGAATGAAAACATAACATATTGCTTTCAGGTCTTTGAAGCTTCCAAATCTTTCCTCGGTGCGTTAGCATCCGAGAATCA
>CM039502.1:22652382-22773792 GCA_022432975.1 Begonia masoniana
GGTTGATTTAACGATAAAATTCTCTATTTTTTTTATTAAACGTTTTAAGTCGGTTTTTCAAGATTTTTATGGGGCACAGAGTTTAGGGTGTCGGGATTGTGTGGTAAAAATGTTAGAATTTTTGGAGTGTTTAGCTTGACGGAAAATGAAGAAAAGTGAGAAAAGGTCAAAAAACGACAAAATGGGGCATATTGGCGCGCTGGCACCTGAGAGGGTGCCGAGCGTCCGGCGCTGCGCGCCTAACGCTCAGCGCGCGCGGTGCGCGCCCGCCGTGCCCAGCACCCAAAAATAATTTTTTTTTTATTTTTTTCTATTTTCAAAATGTTTTGACCCGACATTTTCTGACGTATTGTAAACGTATTTTACGCACGTTTTCCAACTTTTTTCAAGGGTTCGAGAAACCCAAAAACCGAGTCAAAATTTTATCAAAAATTATTTTAAACGTCGTTTTAAACGCGGGATAGCTTAGCAAAGTAGCGCACTGAGCCGGGACGGTTTCGGGGGCATTACAAAGAGGGTCACTCAAGGACCCCTCCGACACACTATCAGAGAAAGGTGACGAACCACTGATCTGGTCACAACTCATGAGCCAGGAAGAAAATTAAAAGTGATGGTTATCCAACGATCTAGCCATGTCACTCGGTCTATCAGCGTGTAACTTAGTAGCGGCACAACCCATGAATCAAAAGATGGCCAGCAAGCAAGGCCCATCACAACACAATCTACGTAACGTCCACTAGTGGCCATCGAGCAAGCTCTAGTATTGTAGCGACCCTTATCCGTACCCATATTTTCGTATATATATTTTTTGTATTATCCTTAGGTATACTTTATAATGCTTAAGCGGAAATTAGATCGTTAAAATCATTCGGGAATTGAAAACTATTTAAATCTACTTATAAAAACTATAGAAAACAAATTATATTAAAACCATAGAACAATTAAAACATTGGCCAACAATTTAAGTGGCAAAAATGTCAAGCTGTGGAAAACAAAGGGGGGCGATCGATCGGCCGCTCAATGGGCGATTGATCGCCACTCACATAACCGATCGATCGGCTGAAGACAGCTGATCGATCGGCTCACGTTCTGTTTCCAGAAGGTGTTGCCGAACCTACAAATCGATCGTTCGCCCCTCCCTTGGCGAACGATCACATAACTCTCTACTTTTCCAGAGAGTTTTGCGTTCGAACACCTAACCTTAGGCGTTCAATCGCCCCACATTTATTTTTCCCTTCGTTAACTTATTTCTAAACATATCTCGTAACGGCACTTAAACTTCCATACAATCCTCACTCCTCTAAATCACCCAAAACCGACTTAAAACATATTTAAAACGAAATCAATTTTCATGAAAACGAACTGCATGGATCCATTTAAAAACTAAACATTTCCCCCTGTTTTAAATCACCAAGCAGTTTATAAAATAAGTTTCCAAAACGTTTAAAACTCTCAAAACATAAACATATTCACTAATCAGACCTCAAATATCCTAATATGTTCAATCTATACAATTTCTGCTACGATATGTCTATCGTATCCTCAAAATACTTACATACATCCCCCACGGGTCAAAAGGCGCATCGACTGCCCAACGCACTCCCACGGGCCATCCTTCATCAACTGCATCATTCCTCAGGTGGAGGGATCTCGTCCTCACCTTGCTCAATGTCACCTACACCATAAAGACATCTATGAGATAAAAATCTCAGTAAATTCTACGTAAATGCCTATGCATGATCATGTATGCTCAATGCTATAAAAACCATCCATGTCATTTCATATATCAGTACGTGTCAGTCTATGGTTATCGGGAATGCTCGACAGATAGATACGGCACGTCAAGCAAATAGATAGCCCACACCATCTGAAGGGAGGAAAACCCGCTCACCACAGAACGCCAGGTCTGAACCTCATCCCCGATAACCCCATGTCATGGTTGTAACACCCGAGTTAACGGCCAGGTGATTTTCTTAACTGTATTAACGGTCATAAATATTTAATCTTCGTAGTTTAGGATTTATGCCAAGCTTAATTAATTACATGTGGATCTAAACTAGGTTGAGTGGCAAAGTTGTAATAATGGAGGATTGATGCCAGTATTTAAAGAAAAAGGAAAGGATTCAAACCTCATTTAAACCACGGTAGCCGACATTCCCCTACTCTCGGCGATTTCTTCCCTTCCAAGCCCCCGCTCTCTGCTATCAGTGTCTTCCTCGCCGACGACCGGTTTCTAGCCCGCATTCCTCTGCGAATCCGCACCCGAGGTATGAAATGGACAATGTAGTTATCTGTTTGTGTTTGGAGCTCTGTTTTCAGCTCGGCATTTGAACTCGGATTTTATCAATGGCCGAGTAGTATTAGAACATTTTAGAATCCGAGAGTAGTAATGTCAACCCGAATCGATTCTGGACATTTTAAGTAATCAACTCAGATTTAATCGATAGTGGAACCTGTTTGTTTTATTATGGATTTCAGATTTTGCACAGTATATCAAACCATGGATTCGGGAATGACTTTAGCTAATAGATCCTAAGATGATTTATGAGTAGAGTTTTAGGATTTTGATTTAACTACTGTAATGCACATGTTTTAGGTGAAGAAGTTGAAGAGAAGAGGTCCAGATTGCTAAGGAGACCAGGTAAGTGAATGTATAGGTTTCTTGGTCATTAGGACCATACATCAGAGGATACTAAGTAGAATGTTATGTGATGATTAGAAACTCCCTTATGCGGATGTCTAGTGTTCTTGATGATGTTTAGTTCGAAAGTAATATTCCGTGATGGATAATGCTCTGCTCTGTAGCTTGATGTTTTAAGAGTTTCCATATTCACGCATCATGAAAGTTTTATGCATATGAAAATGTTTTAAAAGCATGTTTTCTCATGAACAAGATAAGATGATAAAATCCCTGCAACGTGGTTGAGTGAGGGTTGGGGGCGGTTCGGCGTATGTCACAGTCCAAAGAAGGACATATGTATACGACCCGCAGTAGGGACCATGATCAAAATCACTGTCGAACCCCCTTTACCGGCACAAATCCTCTCTCATTCCACACAATTGAAATGATGAATATGAACAGTGATTATGAACAATGATTACGAATGATGAATATGATTCATGATTATGAATGATGAATATGAACAGTGATTATGAACAATGATTACGAATGATGAATATGATTCATGATTATGAATGATGAATATGAACAAGAATATGAACAAGAAATGATCTATGAGCATGTTTTCTCTGAATTATGCATTCATGCACTCATGTTAATGTCGCATTCCTTACTAAGCAATAGACTTATAGATGAACCTTATGATGTAGGTGAAGAGACTACAGGTGAAGATACTAACTTCAAAGAGGATATTTAAAGCTGGTTGCTGGAGGATACTCAAAGTGACAGTGCGGGGCTGGAGAGGCGATTATGACCCCTGGTTATTGCTCCCTTATGTCAGTAAGAATATAAGAACTGGAATTATGTAGGATGGTGTTAGTATTGTTTGAGTTAACTTTTGAGTCTGGGATTGGATATGAGGATATGTTTCCTTTTAAAGGATTTATGTCATGCAAGTCTTCCGCTATTTATACTCTGAATGAATTTGTTATACCAGTAAGACCCTTTCTTAGCTAAGTTGTGTTATGTGAAAGTTGGATGAATCCTTTTGGTAGGAGTTTCTACCGAAAGATGTGTTTTCTCCTATCGGTAGATGAGTGTTTAGCCATCGGATGATGAAAGTATAGTTTTTTCGTCCAGCGATCGGTAGATGTAGAGTGTTTAGCCATCGGATGATGAAAGTGTTATTTTGTCGTCTAGCGATCGACAGATGTAGTGTAATAAGCCATCGGATGATGAAAGTGTTATTTTGTCGTCTAGCGATCGGTAGATGTAGTGTAATAAGCCATCGGATGATGAAAGTGTTATTTTGTCGTCTAGTGATCGGATGATGTAAAGCTTGTAAGCTATCAGAAGATGTCTTAGATGAGCACGCGAATTTCACATGTCTATCGGTAGATGTTTTAATGAATCACGAGAGCTGCACGTGTCCATCGGAAGATGTCCACTACAGGATGATGTTTAAGTGATCACGTGAGAAGCACGTATCGGTAGATGTTTTCTGCCGGGCGTCGGTGAGAGAGTTGTGTGAAGTGCACGATACAAATCGGATGGTGCGAACTCTGATGCATGCAAACCCATGCAATCCGAGATCGATGAAGTCGAGCGACTAGAGGGCTATTCATCTCCGCCCAACTATGTCTTAGAACCGATGATCGTGTATGGTCGCTCGTGTCTGTGAGCGATTAAGTAAGCAATATCATTAAGAAGTTAGGTACAAGGGATTAATTCTCCATCAGATAAGTTGAAGTCTTTAAGTCTGCTAGTTACACTAAAAAAAAAAAAAGAGAAGAGAGTCCAATTATGAATTAAAGTTTTAAGTAAAGTCAGGAATTTCGTGGCGATCCTCCCCGGGTCGTTACAATGGTTGTTTACTGTGATACTTTACTTGCCTTTACAATGCATGTTCTTTTAATAAAATCAATGCGTAAATTCATTTTCATGACGTTTTGAAATCATGATGCATGAACAGTCTAATATAAAAATATATAATGAGTATACCATCAAAACTCTACAAATACCATCAAAACACTACAAATACTGTCACAGCAATCGACCTATAAAGTAACCGAACCTAAACTACCCAACCAAAACCATTAGACAAAACAATGACCAACATAAACAATTAAGCACCAACGTATCCTCAACAGGATTTCTGGCATATGGTGTAGGCCAATCAGCCACAGTAAGTCATGAGAACTTACCTCGTGCATGTTGAACTTCAAGCTCCGACCACGAGCGTTGTTCACCTAAGCAAATTCACAATATTTGTTGTTAAAACGAGTTTGAACCATTGACGTCCAAATTAACGAAATCCTTAATTAAGGAAATTTCCAAACTTCTAACTTAAATAATCGAGACATTTTAACAACAATTAACGTTCGATACCTCGAAACCACCATTAACGAGTTTTTCCAAAAACCTCTAAATTTCTCATGAATCCATTTAACTTCATACAATAATGTTCGATACTTCCATTACATTCACAACTACGGTAAACCTATCGATTTAAAACCCTAAATCACATTTTTAACGAAAACCCTAATCGTTTTAAGCCTAGAAACCGAGAACTAAAGCCGGGAAACGTTAGAGACTTACTAAGAATCGCAAGTTGAGAAGAAAACACTAAGAAACTTCAGAGAATGGAGGACGAGTCGTCGTCGGAGAGGGAGAATCGCTCACGGGAGGGAAAGATCACCGAGAGAGGGAATTCACACAGAGGAAAATCGTGACTTGCTGGAGAAGAAGAGGAGTTAATGTTTTTAATATAATTTTGGCTTGTCAAATTACCATACCGCCCTTCCTTTGATTTTTATTTATTTCATCATTTGTTTCGTTAATTAACCGACGATTCGGTTTCTTCAAATTTTCTTATTTCGCCAATAACTCTAACTTATTATCAGGGCTTTATTAAAATTGTCTGTTTGCAATTCAGACCACGTTTACTATTTTTACTAAAAAATCTGTTATATTACGAGAAACGTAATTCTCGTAAAATTAGCGTTAAACTCCTAAAATTCTCAAAATTTTCTTAAAATCCATATTAATTATTAGGATCGTAATAACGCTCTCTTTTCACGAAACTGACTTAATTCGACATAATTAAAAAAATACCATTATTCACATATATTACAAAAATCCCATAAATCTGGGTGTTACAAGTATCTACGTAACTTATGATCTGTTAGATTCTGCAAAAAAATCCAAATGGTTCATGTGCTCGAGACTTATAATACATCAGAATGTCTTTAATAAACACTCCCACAAATTGATCGAGATAAGTCCTCAACACAAGGTTCATCAAGTCCACATATGCAGCTAATGCATTAGTCAACCCAAACAGTATGACTAGGAACTCAGAATGTCCATACAAGTCTGAAAACCAATCTTAGAAATATCATTCTCACGGATTTTTGAAAAGGTACATTAATCCTACAAGCCGATCCAAATTCATTGATCTTTCATCAATCCTACAAGCCCATCAAAATTCATTGATCTTTAACGGACTGAATCGACAACTACTAGGCAATCCACTACTAAAACTCTGGATCAAACTCCCAATAGAGCCCTGTCCCTGTAAATTTCCCTGATTTTTCTCTGTTATCTTCTTCTCTTCCTTCTTTGCCAATTTCTCCTGAAAGCTTCCATAATTGGTCTCAAATACTCTTTCCATCCTCTGGGCACCACACTATCTGTAACACCCGGTTTTACTGAATTTTATAATTCCAGAATATAATAGCATTTTTGTAAATATGTCAAATTAAGTCTGTTTTGTGAGCAAAGAGCGTTACTATAATCCTAATAATTAATATGAATTTTAAGAAAATTTCAAGAATTTTTA
This sequence comes from Begonia masoniana, assembly GCA_022432975.1. NCBI lineage: Eukaryota > Viridiplantae > Streptophyta > Magnoliopsida > Cucurbitales > Begoniaceae > Begonia > Begonia masoniana. Next base: position 22,658,844 of record CM039502.1, read on the forward strand.
GGAGTTGTGATGAGCTCCGACCTGCAAAAAGGACTCAAGAACTCGAAGAAGACCGGTTAGCTCCGGGTGACACAAATCCGAGAAAACCGAGAATGAAAAATGTCAAAGAAATACTAAACAAGCTCGGAATGAAATGAAATTTTAGGTGAGTGTTGTGAAGTGAGTGAGATGTGTGCTGGTGAAGTTTGTGGTCCAGATCCGTTGATTTGAGTTAGTTATGAATATTTTCCGAGAATCGGCCGGTGAGTGCTTCAATAGAGCTTCCGGCAAGAGTTTCTTCCAAGGAAGAAAACTCGATTCAAGGAACTGGTTAAGGCCACTCCTTGCTGTTTTCCGCCCTCAAAAGAGTGGAGAAGGAGGTGGCAAATTCCACTCCAACTAGCTACCAAGCTAGAAGAATGGTTCGGGGGCGCGACCCCTCGGTTGTTGTCAACCGAGCTTACCTTGGAAGCTCCTTGCTCCAAGCTTCTTCTTCTTCAATGAGAAAAATCCGTGGGTGCTCATAAAAATCATCCAAAAAAGTTACAAACACCAATGCCATGAATATATATACCTAATGGTGGGCTTGGGCTTGGGCTTGGGCTTGGACATGTCTTCAACTTCAATGGGCCAAACCAAGCCACCAACTAATCCTATCATTCATCTAATCCTAACATCCATATAATCCTAACATGCATCTAATCCTATCATGCATCTAATAAAGTTTAACAAGAAGGCCAACGTTTGCCAATAAGTTTGAAATTTCAAAAAAGCAACAAATATTAAAGCTCAGGAAGACAAATTCCCATGTGAGCATTAAGGTGTCTCTTTAGTCTTTCCACATGAGGAGATGCTTCGGTTGGTCAACGTCTCTAGCTTTAATCTCCCACTTCAAGTCGTCCACGGTGTCCTCCAAGTCTTCACACGAACCATGACCTGCAAAAGAGACAAGTGTGTTAGTCAAATTGTGGACTCGGGTCTGGGATCGTGTAATGGGCCTACGGGGCACATCATCCTCCCCAGGTGATTGAGGATTTGACCTCAAATCCTTTAAGTCAGGCCTCTCGGAGTTTTCTTCATCGCTTATATAGGGTGATAGGTCCATGACATTGAACGTTGCCGATACTCCATAATCTCCAGGCAGTTCAATCTTATAAGCATTATTATTGATCCGCTGCAACACCTTGAAGGGTCCATCCGCACGTGGAAGAAGTTTAGATTTTCTTTTGTCGGGGAATCTATCTTTTCGTAGGTGTAACCAAACCAAATCTCCTTCATTAAAGATAACCTCTTTTCGACCTTTGTTTACTCGTTTGGCCACGCTCGCATTTCTCTTCTCGATGGCTTGACGCACGTTCTCATGTAATTTCTTAATCTGTTCGGCCTTGTTTGCTCCTGTTGGGTTGGCTAGTTCATTAATGGGTAACGGAACAAGGTCCAACGGTGTACATGGATTAAACCCATAGGCAACCTCAAAGGGCGTTTGCTCAGTAGTGGAATGAAGGGTGCGATTGTAGGAAAATTCCAATCCGGGAAGGACTACATCCCAACTGGATAGTTTCTTACCTACAATACTGCGTAAGAGGGAGCCTAAGGTCCTGTTAACAACTTCCGTTTGGCCATCAGTTTGGGGGTGGAAAGATGTGCTAAAACACAGCTTCGTCCCCAACTTCTTCCACAAAGTGGTCCAGAAGGAGCTCAAAAATTTAGTGTCCCGGTCCGACACTATGGAATGCGGTATACCATGTAGGCGAACAATTTCTTTGAAAAATAGGTCAGCTATAGAAAAGGCGTCATCCGTTTTTGTACAAGGAATGAAATGTGCCATCTTAGAGAAACGATCCACAACCACCATGATCGAATCCTTATTACGAGCAGTTCGTGGCAATCCCAAAATGGAGTCCATACTAACTTAAGTCCAAGGGTGCGAAGGAATGGGTAAGGGCATATACAAGCCTTGTGGTAGGACCTTACTCTTGGCTTTCTTGCACACGATGCATGTTTCCACCATGCGGTGCACGTCCCTTTTCATATGTGGCCAAAAGAAGTGTTCCTTAAGCATATCGAGGGTCTTCTTCTCCCCGAAATGATTCGCTAATCCTCCACAATGGGCTTCTTTTACAAGACTTCGCCTCATACTTCCTTGCGGTATACATAATTTTCCCGCCCTTAGTAAATAGTCGTCCATAAGTCGATATTCTCCTTCAGCCTTTTCCTTGCACTTGGTGTAATAAGATCCAAAGTCAGGGTCAGATTCGTAATTATGTTTGATCCATTCAAATCCAAAGAATCGAGTCCCTAGCTCGGTAAGGAGAATGCGTTTCCTCGAAAGTGCATCGGCGACTACATTATTTTCTCCTTTCACATACTTAAGAATATACGGGAACCTCTCCAAAAATTCTACCCATTTAGCATGTCTCTTGTTCAACTTATGTTGACTCTTAATGTGTCATAAAGATTGATGGTCAGTATTGATAACAAATTCTTTTGACAAGAGGTAGTGCTGCCAATGCTCCCATGCTCTAATAACGGCATAAAATTCCTTATCGTACGTGGAGTAGTTTAGCATGGCTCCTTTCAGTTTTTCACTAAAGTATGCAATGGGTTTCCCTTCTTGCATGAGTACGGCTCCAATGCCAACTCCGGAAGCATCACTCTTAATTTCAAATACCTTGTTAAAGTCAGGGAGTGCTAACACTGGCGAGTGGCATAACTTGTCCTTGATTAGCTCAAAGCTCTTTTGACAAACAGGGGTCCAAGTAAACTCTTTTCCCTTCTTAGTGCAATCAGTGAGCGGTGAGACTATTGAACTAAAGTCTTTTATGAACCTCCGATAAAAAGAGGCCAGACCATGGAAGCTACGTAATTCGGTTAAAGAGTTGGGGGTAGGCCAATCCTTAATAGCCTTAATCTTGTCAACATCGGCTTCCATGCCATCTTTAGAAATGACAAACCCTAGAAAATAAACTTTATCTTGCGCGAATGAGCATTTGCTTAAATTCCCAAATAATTGAGCTTTTCGTAGGGTTTTGAAAAGGACACTAAGATGGTTGAGGTGTTGTGGGAGGTCTAGACTGTACACCAAAATATCGTCAAAATAGACAACAATAAATTTTCCTAGGAAATCTTTAAGCACGTGGTGCATAAGTCTCATGAAGGTACTGGGCGTGTTAGATAACCCGAAGAGCATCACCATCCACTCAAAAAGCCCGTACTTAGTCTTAAATGCCGTCTTCCACTCGTCACCTTCTTTCATTCTTATTTGGTGGTAACCACTCTTGAGGTCCACCTTAGAAAATATTGAGGCTCCACTGAGCTCATCCAACATATCCTCGAGCCTTGGAATAGGGTATCTATATTTTACGGTAATTTGATTCACGGCTCGGCTATCAACACACATCCTCATTGTGCCGTCTTTCTTAGGTACCAATAGTGAGGGAACTGCACAGGGGCTCATTGACTCTCGTATGTATCCTTTATCCAATAAATCTTGAACTTGATCTTGAAGTTTCTTGGTTTCTTCGGGGTTCATTCTATAGGCCGGTCTATTAGGAAGGGTGGCCCCAGGTATGAGGTCAATTTGATGTTCTATACCACGTAGAGGTGGTAATCCTTGGGGCAGTTCCTCAGGAAACACATCTTGGAATTGATTGAGCAACTTCTTTACAGGGTCAGGGATTACTCCTAGCTCCATAACTCTATCTTGAAATAGTATAAGGATCATGGGATCTCCTCGAAGCACCGATGCCTCTATCTCCGATCTAGTCATAAAAAGATTTGCTTTATTCTTCGCTTCTTTCCTAGCGGCATCGTCTTTGGATATTTCCTCGGGGGTCAAAGGTGCTAACTTAATTGTTTTACCACCAAACTTAAGGGAATAGTAGTTAGAATATCCATCGTGGTTCACTCTTCGATCAAATTGCCAGGGTCGTCCAAGAAGTAAGTGGCTAGCACTCATGGGCACGACATCACATATAACAGAATCTTGATATTTTCCCATAGCAAAATCTACTCTCACTTGTCGAGAGACCTTAACATCATCCCTATCATCTAGCCATCGTAACTTATAAGGGTGGGGATGCGTAGTTGTCTCTAACCCTAACTTCTTAACTAACTCATCAGATGCCACGTTGGCACAACTTCCTCCATCTATAATTAAAGAGCATATCTTATCCTCGATAACACATCTACTATGAAAGATATTCTCACGTTGGCAATTTTCTCCTGAATTCTTAGTCACAAGGACTCGTCTCCTAACCATCAACAAGGGTCCCTCAGGAGCGTGCACAACTTCGTCCTCAGTGTCACTCTCCTCGACATCTTTGTCCTCTACTCCTATCTCGTGGTCATCCTCACTCTCAACTTCTCCCGTATCTTCCTTGATAATCATCACCCTTCGATTCGGACATTGAGCCATATAATGACCAAGACCTTGACATTTATAACACTTGATTTCTCTTGCTCTAAGTGGGTTGGCTTTATCGACTAAGGTTTTGCTACTGGACTCCTTAAGTGGCCAACTAGGGTTAAAAGGCTTCTTTCCTTCAGCCTTGTCAAAGGGCTTGATTGGCGCGGGTGACTTAGCGATGACTTTGGGTGGAATGTGGGGGGTAAACTTAGGAGGGTAGGTGGATTTCCTCTTTCTATTGAGCTGTCGCTCAATCGTCATAGCCATATGAACAATTGCATCTAAGGACTCTGCCGGGTGTATTTCAACGGTGTCTCCTATGTCTCTATTCAATCCCCGAATGAATCTAGCAATAACTTGCTCCTCAGGTTCTTCCATATCTACTCGTATCCTTAGAGTTTCAAATTCGGCTAGGTAAGCCTCAACGGATCGAGTTCCTTGTCGTAGGTTTTGGATTTGAAGGAATAGATCTTGACGGTAATGGGTGGGTATGAACCTCTTAGTCATGAGCGACTTCATTGCTCTCCATGTCGTAATGGGGGTATCTCCTATCCGTCGTCTTTGGAGCTTAATATTGGACCACCAGAGGGCCGCATATCCCGATAGCTCTACGGATACTAATTGGATCTTTACTTTATCGGAGTACTCATAATAGTCGAAAACTTTCTCTACCTTATCAATCCATTCTAGAAAGGTCTCTCCATCGCAAGTCCCGTCAAATGGGGGTATATGTAGCTTGACATTTCTAAGGTCCTCTTGATCCTTTCGTCTATTTGGTCGAAAAGTCTCTTCTTCATCTAAGGTCCATTCTTCCTTCTTCTTATAAAGCGGGTTTCGTCTCCTAGGATACTCAGGTCTTTCTTCATCCGAGGTGGGATATGGTTCTTGAAATCGTCTCCTAGGATTTCTGGGTCTAAATCGAGGTGGGGGTTCTCGGGTCGCTTCATTTGGAATTCTTGCATTAAGGACTTCCGTTATGTGTTTCATGCTAAGGGTTAAGTCCTTAAGTTGTTGGCCTATATGGTTAACTTCTCCACTAAGTCCATCTAATTGTCCTTGCATGCTAGACTCTCCCTCTTGTGGGGTGTGAGTCTCGGGTTGGGGAATGTCCTTGTCCCGGTTCGGTTCTTGATTCATATCTTGGTTTAGCTCTCAGTTAATTGCACTCCTAGTCTTCATTCATGTGAATACTAAAGTTTTAGGAATGAAATATTAATTAGGTTCAAGTTGATCACGGGTGTTAGGGAAGGTAAAGGTGGGAAACCTAACTAGAATTTCAATCCAGAAATTTTGAAACGCATTTTTGAGGGTCTAAACGACATTTTTTTGGGGTCAAATGTGGGTGTCATAAATGACACCCTTGTAGATCTTTTTGATAGCTTCGATTTGCCAGGTGGCTCGTCGAAAACTGACACTTGTAGCAAAAGTTATGGCCGTTTTAGTGGGGAAAGGTCAAATTCACTAACAAACAAGCTTTAAATCCACTAAACAGAGATAATCGATTCGTACGTGCTCTTTAACGTTTTAGTAAACTTAATACATATGTTTCCAAACATGCAATTACAAGCAAATATCTTACCAACAGAACCTTATTAATTTAAATATCATCCAAACACAAAGTGAAAGCGACATAAAGCAAATACCAAAAGTAGAAGCTAGTTTAGGTTATGCACTTTTACTTAACTTTCACTCCTTTTAGCAACGTTTTACTTTACCAATGTAATTCAAATGAAAAGGCAAATATTCTCAGCAGATTAATGTACTAAGACTGCATCAACAGAACATTATAACATGAAGCTCGGATTTAAATATGCAACAACATTAAACTATAACACTAAACAGCAACTTAAACTACCAAACAGCAACACGAAATGATGTTAATCAAACATATTTCTTAATGCTCAGATCTGTGATTATAAAAACATGCTCTTAAGTGCTGGAAAAGTAAGACACACAACAGCCAAGTCAGCAAAACCAAAAGAGAAAGAAAAACAGCAAGTACAAAGTTTGTTAGGGTTTGTTCTACCAAAAAGGGAAGGAAAATAAGCAACACAAAAATGGTGGAATAATTTTCAAAAAACTCAAGCTAAAGTTGCAGACAACTAATAAACGTTCTGGAAATCGTTTTTTTTTTTTTTGCAAGAAACTAAAAGAAACTAAAAGAGAAGGTAAGAAAAACAGCAAGAACACCAAACTGAAAATGAAGAACGGCAAGCACCCGGTTTTGGTGCCTCGGTTTTGGGCAACCAAATGGGTTTGGAAAACCAAACCGATCTGGTTTCCCACACCCTAATGGAGCTATCCAAGATCTGATACCAGCTGATGAGCTCCGACCTGCAAAAAGGACTCAAGAACTCGAAGAAGACCGGTTAGCTCCTGGTGACACAAATCCGAGAAAACCGAGAATGAAAAATGTCAAAGAAATACTAAACAAGCTCGGAATGAAATGAAATTTTAGGTGAGTGTTGTGAAGTGAGTGAGATGTGTGCTGGTGAAGTTTGTGGTCCAGATCCGTTGATTTGAGTTAGTTATGAATATTTTCCGAGAATCGGCCGGTGAGTGCTTCAATGGAGCTTCCGGCAAGAGTTTCTTCCAAGGAAGAAAACTCGATTCAAGGAACTGGTTAAGGCAACTCCTTGCTGTTTTCCGCCCTCAAAAGAGTGGAGAAGGAGGTGGCAAATTCCACTCCAACTAGCTACCAAGCTAGAGGAATGGTTCGGGGGCGCGACACCTCGGTTGTTGTCAACCGAGCTTACCTTGGAAGCTCCTTGCTCCAACCTTCTTCTTCTTCAATGAGAGAAATCCGTGGGTGCTCATAAAAATCATCCAAAAAAGTTACAAACACCAATGCCATGAATATATAGACCTAATGGTGGGCTTGGGCTTGGGCTTGGGCTTGGACATGTCTTCAACTTCAATGGGCCAAACCAAGCCACCAACTAATCCTATCATTCATCTAATCCTAACATCCATATAATCCTAACATGCATCTAATCCTAACATGCATCTAATAAAGTTTAACAAGAAGGCCAACGTTTGCCAATAAGTTTGAAATTTCAAAAAAAGCAACAAATATTAAAGCTCGGGAAGACAAATTCCCATGTGAGCATTAAGGTGTCTCTTTAGTCTTTCCACATGAGGAGATGCTTCGGTTGGTCAACGTCTCCAGCTTTAATCTCCCACTTCAAGTCGTCCACGGTGTCCTCCAAGTCTTCACACGAACCATGACCTGCAAAAGAGACAAGTGTGTTAGTCAAATTGTGGACTCGGGTTTGGGATCGTGTAATGGGCCTACGGGGCACATCAAGTTGTAACGTTAAATTTCGAGAATTTCGTTTCTCGTAATATAAAGGACGTTTTAATAAAAATAGTAAACGAGATACGTTTTGCGTACGAACAGTTTTAATGAAGCCCTAGTAATAAGTTTGATTTATTGGTGAAATAAGGAGCTTTGGAGAAACCGAATCGCAAGCTAAATAACAAAACAAATGACGAAACAATTAGAAAATCAAAGGAAGGGCAAAACGGTCATTTGACAAGTCAAAATTATAAAACAAAACACAATTCTTCTTCTTCTCCAGACCACTTCACGCTATTTCTCTCTCTCTCTGGCGATTTTCTTTCTCCCGTGCGTTCCTCTACGCCGACGACGGTTCTCCTCCTCCGATCGACCTCCGATCCTTCAAGTTTTCTCCACCAATCAACGCTCTAGGTAAGGTTCTATGGTTATGGAGCGTTAATTTTGGTTTCTTAGAGATTTAAAACGATTAGGTTTCGTTTAGGGTTTTGTTAAAATGTCGATTTGAGTTTGAAATCTTTAGGTTTACCGTATTTGTGAATGTAATGGATGTATTGGGCGTTATTGGACGAAGTTAGAAGATTCGTTGAGAAATGTTCGGGTTTTATGGATTTTTGAGGTTTTAGGAAACTCCGTTAATGGAGGTTTTGGTAAATTGAACGTGAAATGCTCGACGAAATGCCTTAATGAAGTATTTTAGAGTTTTAAGAAATTCTTTAGTTAAGAGTTTCGTTAGTTTTGACGCTTAAAGGTTTGAACGTGCTTTAACGACAATTGTTGTGAAATTGCCTTAGGTGAATAGCGCTTGTGGACGGAGCTAGAGTTGTAACGGACGCGAGGTAAGTTCTCGTGACTTACTATGGCTGATTGGCCTACACCGTACGTCGAAGTCGCGTTGAGGATCATTGGTGAATTGCTTATTTAAACGCTTTGGTTGGGTAGCTAGGATTAGTTCCTTTATAGATTATGTTTTTATTGTCTTGATGGTATATATGTTATATATTTATGTTATGCACGTGTTCATGCATCATGGTTTTCAAATACGTTTTCAAGAAAAGAGGTGTGGCCCAAAAGGGGGGGCTATGGATCTATTGTGAAGGCACGAAGGGGCTTGTCACAGTACCACATTGTTTTTACGTTTTCATGAAAGGAGGTGTGGATCGAAATTGGGGCTATCGATCTATTGTGAAGGCACAAAAGGGGCTTGTCACAGTACCACATTGTTTATAAGAAAATGTTGCATGATTTATGAAACTCATATGCATAACATGCATCTGCATTGACGAAACTTGCTGAGCCTTTAGCTCATAGTTGTCTTTATGGTGTAGGTGATTTCGAGACAGGTGAGGACGACGTTCCTCCTCCTGAAGCATGACTGCGGTTGAAGAAGAATGGTTGCGGGAGTGTGTCGGCGCAGTCAAGGCATTTTGACCCTTGGGGAAGTAAAAAGTATGTTTTGGGAACACGATAGTTTGATAATTGTGTAGTTAGATACATTTTAGGTTGTTTGGATTTGGATAATGGATTGATGTTTTACAAAACGTTTTGTTAAACCTGTCGTTTAATGAACTGTTGGATTTCTGAATTTCTTAGGGATTTCGTTTGATTTTTAAACGATTCCACGCAGTTCGTTTTCACGAGATTTTATTATGTTTTGAATGTGGGTTGAGGGGATGGTCGTTGGTTTATGAGTTGGTGATTTTGAAAGGTTTTTAGTACGTATGTTATGTTGAGGTTTTAGAGGAAAAATGTGGAAGTGAAATTGTACAAGGGATGAAGAGGAAAGAGGGAGGCAAACTCCCTCGAATTTGGATTCCAGGGAGGTTGCTGAACTATCACCTAAGGAGGCGATTGCTCAGCAAAAGTGATCAGCACTCTCTGGAAAATCCAGAGAGTGTGGCAATCGATCGCCTGTTAATGGGGCGATCGATCGCCTCTATAGTTTTGGGACAATTGTCTCTTTTGCCCCTGTTTTTGTCTGTTTCACTGGTTGTTTATTTTACATGTTTTAATTGTTTATTTAATTGGTTTTAAAGATTTGTTTAAAAGATTTGTTTATTTAAATTCCGCTTAAATTTTAGGTTTAAAGTTTGTAGGGATAAATAATAATAATAATAATCATAATAATACGAGATAATAAAAGTACAGTCTTAGGGTCGTTACACTATCCATGACCTCATAAATGTGTAGTTCCAACACATCCCCAATCTCTTTATTGAGTCCCTTGATAAAACGCATAAGTGTTTTCTCTTTCAGTTCTTCTAGACAACATCGCATCGGCAAAGTTTAAAATTCAATAGATATTCCTTAACTGTGAGTTGTCTATGACTTTGGATTTGCAAGAACAACTCTTTCTTACAATGAATAGAGCCAAATTACTTTCTCATCAAAGTCTTCATTGATCTCCAAGTTTTCACTTCTTCTTCCCTTCCTTTCTCCTTTGAGCTTTAACATTTTTTCATCACAAACTTGCATAGCTTGAAAGTTCAAGTGGAGCCAACTGAATTTTGACTCTCTCCGAGAAATTATAACACTCAAACCCCATGTTCACCTTTTCTACCCAACCAAGGATGTCATCTTCATTGTAGACCCATTGAAAGTAGGGATAGAAATCTTTACATGCTTTAATTCTTCAATAGAACCACATCTATGTCGTGGACTATGTGGGATTTCAAAATCCAATTCCTCTTCATCAATCTTTTCATCGATGGATCACTACCGAACCTCCTTCTTTCTTGTTCAACCATACCTCTCGACCTAAGGTTTGTAGGAGCCCTTTTATTATGGCTCACATACTCTTGTAATAGTTTCTTCATATTAGAAATCATAGCATGAATTCGTGCATTTGGTTTGCACAATCGACCCACCATCTTTTATTAGTGGTTGCACAGGAAGTTGAGGATTTGGTTGAGTACTTAACAATCTTGTGCAACCTTTGCTCCATTTCTTATCATCATTTTGGAGAAGGAAATTCACCAAATAACTTAGGAAAAATATGAGACAAAGCTCTAATACTAAATGACATGGCACCAAAGTGTAATAAATTGGCTAACTGCAGAAAAAGGTGGATTCTAGGACAATAAAGGGGCACTATCTTTGGACAGCTGTATTGCGATCATAATATGTCATCTCCACGTAAACTTTGGAAAGTAATAAGTGTTTCACATAAAGATGAGAACTCTAAAGTCATGGGGCAATTCTACGGGAATCAAAAGTTATGATTGGAATCATAAGGGTTACATGAATTCAGATTAAACCTCTTGGACGTGAATTGGATCCGACTTTAAATAACGATATCTCAATTAGTATAGGTCTTCTTGATTAGAACATTTTGTAGCCCCTTCCTCTCTAAGAAAGGAAGACTTCCTCCAAGATGAAGACATTGTAGTAGAAAGAATGCAAGTTTGTCCGAATAGTCATTAAAGTTGTGACTATTAACTCCTATGGTTCCTTTGTAAGTGTAACACCTGGCTTTACGGGATTTGATTTTATTCCAATATAAACAGCATTTTTGTAAATACGTCAAATTAAGTCCGTTTTGCGAACGGAAAGTTTTAATGAAGCCGCAATAATAAGTTAGAATTTTGGGAGAAATATAAAAATTTGGAGAAAACGAATCGTTGGATAAATAACGAAATTGTTGGAGAAACAAATAAAGAGTTAATGGAGGGGAAAATTGGTAATTGCACAAACTAATTTTTATAAAAATACAAAAATCCCTCATTTCTCCCTCTCCCTCACGGGAGTTCTTCTTCTCTCCCATTCCAGGCGATTTTTTCTTCCCTTCGTGTGATTCTCTTCTCCGTCGTCGAAAGCTTGTTCTCCGGCGATCATTTCTTCTCGTTTTCTTCTTCAAACACAACTCTAGGTATGAATCTATGGTTTTGGTACGTTAGATATAAATTTTTAGGGTTGAAAACGGTTAGGGTTCGTTAGGGTTTTCGTTGAAAACGTGAAATTAAGTTTGAAATCGATAGGTTTACCGTATTTATGGCTCTAATGGGCGTATTTACGGTTGTTGATAAAAGTTAGTAGAATTAATAGAGGTGGTTGAGAAGTTTGGTGGTTGGAAGGTTTTAAAAACCCCATTAATGGGGGTTAGGATGTTCACGAGCACAAATTGCTCGATGAAATGCCCGTGAGAAGTGTTTTAGAGTTTATGAGATATTCTTTAGCTAGGAGTTTGTAATTTTCTAAACTCGATAGTTTAGAATTGGTTTAAATGACAAATGTTGTGTATTGCCTTAGGTGAACAACGCTCGTGGACGGAGCTCGGTGTGCAACTGACGTGAGGTAAGTCTCTGTGATTTGTTTGGCCAATTGGCCTACACCATAAGACTATGTCGATCGAGGAATTGGAGATGTTTGTTGTGTTGGGTAATTAGAACAGGTAGTAAGTTTTAGGTTTGGTTAGGTTGTTAATTGTTAAGTTTATTGTTGTATGTTTCTACTTGTTTTTATTTCATTCATGGCATAATATCTGTTCAAGCATCATTGTTTTCAAAAAGGCATGAAAAAGAATTTCAATGCATGTTTTACAAAACTAAAAGGTAAACGAATGTAATGATGGTCACATCGGTGGTGGTGGTTCAGACATGGCTGTCAGGTGAAGCATGTTTTCCCCCCGGTTAGATACGAGGGGCTATCCAATCGCCGGATGTGCCACTCCTATCTAGCGAGAGAGAAGCCCCGGTGACGTAAATGAAATGAATAGCGAAAAGGTAGGACACATGATTTAAGAACTGTAAATGCATAGCATCAGCATTCATGTGCATTCACTTAGATTTACTGAGCCTCTAGCTCACATGTTTAATTCTATGGTGTAGGTGATTTTGAGACAGGTGAGGAAGACGTCCCTCCGCCTGAAGTATGAGCACGTTGAGGAGGATGGCCCGTGGGAGTGCGCTGGCAATCGGTGCGTGATTTTGACCCGTGGGGACGTAGGTAAATGTTTTGGGGGAATTGATAGATAGGATATAGGAAATTGTATAGTTAAACATTTTAGGATGTTTGGATCTGGATAGATAATATATAGTGTTTTTGGAAAAATTGAAAGTATTTTGTAATGTTTTGATATTTTCAAACAGGAGGAAATGTTAAACTTTTAAATGGAACCACGCGGTTCGTTTTTATGAAATTTGGTTATATTTTAAATGTGTTTTGAGTCGGTAACCGGGTGATAGGTGGCGAGTGAAATGTATGTGAGTGGTAGTGTTATTGTGTAGAAGTTTTTATGAAATGTTAGTGGTGATTTGATGAGGAGAAGGGGTGAGGTTTATGTGAGTTATGTGCAGGGTAACGATGAAAAGGGTGAAGGAAGAAAAAGAAAAAGAAGGGGGTGAAAGTCCTCTGGAATTCAGATTCCAGAGCACTTGGCGATCGATCGCCAGGGAGGGCGATCGATTGCCCCTCTCAGTCACGCTCTAGAAGAAATTCCAGAGCGTGTGCCGAGCGATCGCCTGGTGGAGGCAATCGCCGAAGGGCGATCGATCCCCTGGAATGGGGCGATCGATCGCCCCTCAGCATTTTCAACAGGCGATCGATCCCTGTTTTGGGCGATCGATCGCCCCTTTACATTTCGGGACAATGTCCCTTTTTGCCCTCTGCTTTGATTTTAATTGTTTAAAATGATTTTAATAGTTATATTTCAATTGTTTAATATTTTTTTTAAGTATTGTTTAAATAGTTTAACAACTTAGATTTAATTGATTTTTCAAACAATGTTAACTATTTTCATTTTAGTTAAGTTCCGCTTAAACTGTAATTAAAATGAAAAATTTATACAGTAAAATTAGGATACGGGTAAGGGTCGTTACAGTTATGGTATCAGAGCCCCCGAGTTTTAAAAACGGTTCAGTAGACTGCTCAACTGCGCAGCCACTACGCGGACATCCTTCATCAACTGTAAGTACGTTTAATTGCTTTATTAAATTCGATTTCTTAGGATTATTTGTTTTAACTTTTATAGGAATTATAAAAAATGGTTCAACATAGAGACGCCTGAGACGATGCCTTAGATAGGCTGACTGATTTGCTGGACCGTCAGGCTCAGCACATGGACAGGCAGGCACAACAGATTGAAAGCCTGGTAAACCGAGAAAACCAAAGAGCCCGAGATATAGTAATTCCGGACAACCACAGCATGGAGTGATTTCAAAAGCTAAGGCCTCCAATATTCAACGGACAATCTACGGACCCCTCTATTGCTGAGGAGTGGGTTCAAACAATGGAGGATATGTTGGCTTATGCCAAAGTGGACAATGCTGAGAAGGTTGCGTGCGTCACATTCCACCTGGCATTGGATGCCCGGTCTTGGTGGGATTCTGTTAAGGCAACGACGGACGTGACACTGATGAGGTGGGAACAGTTTAAGACCGTGTTCTTTGATAAGTATTTCAGCCGTACAGTGAGGGCGGAAAATAGGGCTGAGTTTACGCAATTGAAATGGACTAGTACAGTCGTAGAGTATATAAGGAAGTTTGAAGCTTTATCTAGGTTTGCACCGCGCCTAGTCAGTGATAATGAGGACAAGGTGCAACAATTTATGGATGGACTGAACAGGGAGATTCAGAAGAACCTTATAGTATCTGGCATTTTAGATGTGCCCTATGAGGATATTGCAGCGAGAGCCCTAGAGTTCGAAGCTGCAGAATTGACCTGTGTTAAGCCTAGAGAGCCTGCTAAAGGCTTCTTTCGCGAGATACAGCCTCAGGTACGGAATCGAGGCTGGCAACCCAGAGGACAACAACAACAACAGAGAAGCGTTAAAAGGCCTCATGAAGGAGGAAACGATCAGGGCAAAAGGAAGCAAGTTCAAGGGGCTGCTCAGAAGCTTGTTTGCCCTAAGAGCCAAAAGGAACATTTTGGCGAGTGTCGGTTGGGTACCAACAGCTGTTTTAGATGCGGAGAGGTTGGTCATTATATTATGAACTGCCCGTTATTGGATCGAAATCAACCAGGCAGAAATCAACCAGGCAGAGATCAACAAAGAGTTATGCCGAGGATCTTCGCATTTATTGAGCCTGGAGATGTCGACGATGAGGCACAGCCGTCTGTCATAGCAGCTACTATTCTAGTCATGGGTGTGCCAGTATTTTCTTTGATAGATATGGGAGCTACGCACTCCTTCATTTCAACTGCTTGCATAATTAGATTGGGGCTAGTATCTGAGTTGGCTGAGTATGAGTATAGAGTGATGCTGCCTTCGGGAGCTCTTATGCAGTCTGATCGTGTCTTCCAAGGCAACGTTGTCTCGGTGGGGATTAATACCCTCTATGCTTGCCTGATAGTTAAGAGCATAGAGCGGTACGATCTAATTTTTGGGATGGATTGACTTTCACGTCACTACGCCACCATTGACTGTCGATTCAGGTTGGTAACTTTTCAGCCTCCGGATAAGGACGAGTTCTCATATCAAGCGCTGAATAGGTCAAGTGGGTTACCCATTTCTTATTCTATGAAGGTTCAGGAGCAGTTTAAAGGCGAATGCTCTGTTTATCTGGCTACCGTGATTGATACTCGGTTACTCAGCGAGGTAAAACTGGAGGACCTTCCAGTAGTTAAAGATTTCTCAGAGATCTTTCTTGACTATCTTCCCGGATTACCGCCGGACAGAGAGATCGAGTTTGTGATTGATGTGTATCCAGGCTCTGCGCCGGTATCAAAGAATCCTTACAGACTAGCACCTCCTGAATTAAAAGAGCTGAAGTCTCAGTTAGAGAAGTTATTAGACAAGGGGTTTATCCGACCCAGCTTTTCTCCCTGGGGTGCGCCAGTGTTGTTCGTGAAGAAAAAGGAAGGAACTCTCAGAATGTGCTTTGATTACAGAGAGTTGAATAAACTAACAGTGAAGAATAAGTATCCACTGCCTCGGATTGACGACCTGTTTGATCAACTGCAGTGTGCCCGAGTATTTTCGATGATAGATTTACGCTTGGGTTATTATCAGTTGAAGGTCCGGAGGGAAGATGTTCAGAAAACAGCCTTCCGAACGAGGTATGGACACTACGAATTCCTTGTGATGTCTTTTGGACTCATGAATGCTCCTGCAGCTTTTATAGACTTGATGAACCGTGTGTTTAAGGAGTATTTAGACAAGTTTGTCATCGTCTTCATTGATGACATCTTGATCTATTCGAAAACTAAGGAGGAGCACGAGGAGCATTTACGAATTGTTCTTAAAACTTTGTGTCAGCACCAATTGTATCTGAAATTTTCTAAGTGCGACTTTTGGCTTGATCGGATTGGTTTTCTCGGCCATATCATATCTCAGAAGGGAATTTCGGTAGATCCGACAAAGATCGAAGTTGTCAGAGATTGGCCATAGCCTAAGAACGTGCAAGAGGTACGAGGATTCCTCAGTTTAGCTGGATATTACAGGAAATTCATTGAGGGATTTTCAAAGATAGCAGTCCCTTATCCCGATTGACGAGAAAGAATAAAAAGTTTGTATGGTCGCCTACTTGCGAAAAGAGCTTTGTGGAGCTGAAACAAAGATTGACTACAGCTCCAGTTTTGACACTGCCAGTTGAGGGTGATAAGTTCAGTATTTACTCTGACGCCTCGAGAATCAGACTGGGATGTGTATTGATGCAGGAAGGCAGGGTCATTGCTTATGCTTCTTGGCAGTTGAAGCCATACGAGCAAAACTATCTGATACACGACCTTGAGCTTGCAGCGGTTGTCTTTGCTTTGAAAATATGGAGACACTAACTGTATGGGAAGCAGTGTGAGGTGTTCTCTGATCACAGAAGCTTAAAGTATTTGTTTACGCAGAAAGAACTTAATATGCGACAGTGAAGGTGGTTGGAGTTCGTTAAAGATTATGATTTTGAAATTAAATACCACCCAGGCAAGGCAAACAAAGTCGCTGATGCCTTGAGCAGAATGCATATTGGAGTTAGCCTTCGCTTGGATCGATGTCGGTAATGCTGAGGTCTGAGATTGAGAAGTTCGATGTAGAGATTGTGGCAGAGTTGTCCAGCATGCTCACCAACATTTCTCTTAGACCGACGATTTTGGACAGAATACGAGAAGCTCAACATAATGATTTGGAGTGTGAAAGGCATCGAATGAGCATCACATCTGAAGGTTTGTCTGACTTCAACCTGATAGATGATGGAGTATTGAAATTTAGGCACCGGTGATACGTGCCTAGCGATGATGAGCTAAAAAGAGAAATCTTGACTGAGGCACACTCCTCGGCATACTCAGTGCATCCGAAGAGCACCAAAATGTATAGAGACTTGAGACAACATTTTTGGTGGCCAAACATGAAGAGAGAGATTGCCAGGTACGTAGAAACCTGCCTGATTTTCCAACAGGTTAAGGCAGAGCATCAAAGGTTAGCCGGAACCTTACAGCCATTGCCTATTCCATAGTGGAAATGGGAGCAGATCTCCACGGATTTCATAGTTGGACTCCCAAGAACGACAAAGGGGCACGATGGTATTTGGGTGATCGTGGACCATTTGACAAAGACGGCCCACTTCCTGCCAGTGAAGATGACCTATTCTATGGATCAGCTAGCTGAGCTGTATGTGCAGGAGATCGTCAGACTACACAGTGTGCCCATCTCGATTGTTTCTAATAGAGATGCCAGGTTTACTTCGAAGTTCTGGAAGAGTTTACATAAGGCGATGGGAACTTAGTTGAATTTCAGCACGGAATTTCATCCTCAGACTAATGGACAGACAGAAAGAACAAATCAGATTCTTGAGGATATGCTCAGAGCTTGCGTACTGGAGTTTCAGGGCTCGTGGAGCCGATATTTGCCCTTGATTGAGTTTTCATACAACAATAGCTTCCAGGCTACGATTGACATGGCTCCGTACGAAGTGTTATATGGTCAAAAATGTAGGTCTTCGCTATATTGGGATGAGGTAGGCGAGGCTAGCATAGTTGGCCCAGACATATTACAGCAAACAGCGGAGAAGATCGCTGTTATCAGACAACGTATAGAGATTGCACAAAGCCGCCAAAAGAGTTATGCTGACACCAGACGGAGAGAATTACAGTTTAATGAAGGTGATGAAGTGTATTTGAAGATTTCTCCGTTTAAAGGCGTTATGCGATTTGGAAGGCGAGGCAAGTTGAACCCTCGTTTTGTTGGGCCCTTTCCCATTCTGAAGAGGATCGGGACTATGGCGTACGGATTGCAGCTCCCGACATCTATGGAAGGTATTCACGATGTATTTCACGTATCCATGCTCAGAAAATGCATGTGTGACCCGTCACACGTCGTTGAAACAAGGGAGATTGAAGTACAACCAATGCTGACCTACAAGGAAAGGCCAGTACGAATCCTAGAGTCTTCTATCAAGGTATTGCGCAATAAGAAGATTCCTCTGATAAAGGTTTTGTGGAGGAACCATGATGTAGACAAGGTTATTTAGGAGAGGCAATAGGATATGATGTTGAAGTATCCTGAATTATTTGTATAATCAAATTTTGAGGACAAAATTTAAATAAGGTGGATGGAATGTAACACTCGGCTTTACGGGACTTGATTTTATTCCAATATAAACAGCATTTTTGTAAATACGTCAAATTAAGTCCGTTTTGCGAACGGAAAGTTTTAATGAAGCCGTAATAATAAGTTAAAATTTTGGGAGAAATATAAAAATTTGGAGAAAACGAATCGTTGGATAAATAACGAAATTGTTGGAGAAACAAATAGAGAGTTAATGGAGGGGCAAATTGGTAATTGCACAAACCAATTTTTATAAAAATACAAAAATCCCTCATTTCTCCCCCTCCCTCACGCGAGTTCTTTTTCTCTCCCATTCCAGGCAATTTTTTCTTCCCTTCGTGCGATTCTCTTCTCCGTCGTCGAAAGCTTGTTCTCTGGCGATTGTTTCTTCTCGTTTTCTTCTTCAAACCCAACTCTAGGTATGAATCTATGGTTTTGGTACGTTAGATATCAATTTCTAGGGTTGAAAACGGTTAGGGTTCATTAGGGTTTTCGTTGAAAACGTGAAATTAAGTTTGAAATCGATAGGTTTACCATATTTATGGCTCTAATGGGCGTATTTACAGTTGTTGATAAAAGTTAGTAGAATTAATAGAGGTGGTTGAGAAATTTTGTGGTTGGACGGTTTTAAAAACCCCATTAATGGGGGTTAGGATGTTCACGAGCACAAATTGCTCAATGAAATGCCTGTGAGAAGCGTTTTAGAGTTTATGAGATTTTCTTTAGCTAGGAGTTTGTAATTTTCTAAACTCGATAGTTTAGGATTGGTTTAAATGACAAATGTTGTGTATTGCCTTAGGTGAACAACGCTCGTGGACGGAGCTCGGTGTGCAACTGATGCGAGGTAAGTGTCTGTGATTTGTTTGGCCGATTGGCCTACACCATAAGACTATGTCAATCAAGGAATTGGAGATGTTTGTTGTGTTGGGTAATTAGAACGGGTAGTTAGTTTTAGGTTTGGTTAGGTTGTTAATTGTTAAGTTTATTGTTGTATGTTTCTACTTGTTTTTATTTCGTTCATGGCATAATATCTGTTCACGCATCATTGTTTTCAAAAAGCCATGAAAAACAATTTTGATGCATGTTTTACAAAAGTAAAAGGTAAACGAATGTAATGATGGTCACATCGGTGGCGGTGGTTCAGACATGGCTGTCAGGTGAACCATGTTTCCCCCCCGGTTAGATACGAGGGGCTATCCAATCTCCGGATGTGCCGCTCCTATCTAGCGAGAGAGAAGCCCCGGTGACGTAAATGAAATGAATAGCGAAAAGGTAGGACGCGTGATTTAAGAACTGTACATGCATAGCATCAGCATTCATGTGCATTCACTTAGATTTACTGAGCCTCTAGCTCACATGTTTAATTCTATGGTGTAGGTGATTTTGAGACAGGTGAGGAAGACGTCCCTCCGCCTGAAGTATGAGCACGTTGAAGGAGGATGGCCCGTGGGAGTGCGCTGGCAGTCGGTGCGTGATTTTGACCCGTAGGGACGTAGGTAAATGTTTTGGGGGAATTGATAGATAAGATATACGAAATTGTATAGTTAAACATTTTAGGATGCTTGGATCTGGATAGATAATATATAGTGTTTTTGGAAAAATTGAAAGTATTTTGTAATGTTTTGATATTTTCAAACAGGAGGAAATGTTAAACTTTTAAACGGAACCACGCGGTTCGTTTTTATGAAATTTGGTTATATTTTAAATGTGTTTTGAGTCGGTGAACGGGTGATAGGTGGGGAGTGAAATGTATGTGAGTGGTAGTGTTATTGTGTAGAAGTTTTTATGAAATGTTAGTGGTGATTTGATGAGGAAAAAAGGTGAGGTTTATGTGAGTTGTGTGCAGGGTAACGATGAAAAGCGTGAAGGAAGAAAAAGAAAAAGAAGGGGGTGAAAGTCCTCTGGAATTTCGGATTCCAGAGGACTTGGCGATCGATCGCCAGGGAGGGCGATCGATCGCCCCTCTCGGTCACAGCTCTGGAAGAAATTCCAGAGCGTGTGCCGTGCGATCGCCTGGTGGAGGTGATCGCTGGGCAAAATGCGATCGCCGAAGGGCGATCGATCTCCTGGAATGGGGCGATCAATCGCCCCTCAGCATTTTCAACAGGTGATCGATCGCCTGTTTTGGGCGATCGATCTCCCCTTTACATTTCGGGACAATGTCCCTTTTTGCCCTCCACTTTGATTTTAATTGTTTAAAATGATTTTAATAGTTATATTTCAATTGTTTAGTATTTGTTTTAAGTATTGTTTAAATAGTTTAGCAACTTAGATTTAATTGATTTTTCAAACAATGTTAACTATTTTGATTTTAGTTAAGTTCCGCTTAAACTGTAATTAAAATGAAAAGTTTATATAGTAAAATTAGGATACGGGTGATGGTCGTTACAGTAAGAGGAAGCTCTCCAACTTGGGATGTTGAGAGTTTGATGCAGCTTTACTGAAAATTTCACCGCCTAAGGAAGGAAGTGAGAAAGCTACACTATTAGGAGAACTAGATCAAGCTCACAAAGAACTAGCTCAACGTTTCTATACTCAACAATCGGATGCTGAGAACCGAATGATTTGTGCTTGAATGGAAAGTATTGCAAAAATAGAAAAGTGAATTCTATTCTCCAAAGATGGTTACCAAGAAACCTTAAAAGAGGTTATAAAGCTCCAAGGAGAAATGAGGGTTCCAAAGCAACCATTTACAACCAAACAAAAGCCAATAATTGAAACAACAACAACAAAAAACCAACTCGACAACTAGGATGAATCGAATGAGAGTTACACATAACAAATTTGGCCTAAAATGAGTAAAAGAATAAACAAGGTCCGATGCAAAATAAGAAAACTTAAACTTAATAAGGAATAGATAAAAAAGGATGGTCTTCAAGCTTCAAAATGAGATGATGTCTCGACCCAAATTGAGTTAGGTGGTTGTGCCCTCTTGCTTCTCGACCCCTCCATGGGATCCTACAAAAGCAAGCTTTGGTTTTTCCTTGTCACAAGATAACGGTATCTCCTCCAAGTCTTCTTGAGAATGTTCACCTAAAAAATAAAGAAAACTAAATAGGTTAGTTAGGCCCCTGACTTTCGCCCTTGTGATTGAACCTTAGGGCACATCACCCGAGTAAAGGGGTAAAATAAAAAATCCTCAACAATGAAAAAAGAATCAAACACTAAAAGTGAAGGAGAATAAAAGGAAACTCCATGAATGCAACTGCTACTTTTGACACAGTTGTTGTAACACCCGACAACTTCGGACAGTTGAACTTTCTTTTAAAGAAACAGAATTAACTGCCACCTTTGTTTAAATATATTTCCTTGGCCGAAAATTTAGGCGCCAATGTTTAATCAGTTCTTTCTATAAAAATTAGGTTTAGTGACAAATTTGTAATTAAGCATAGCTTATTAAGTGTATAAATAGAAAATAGAAATCCTAAAACGTCACAAAAACCTCCACCAGCCAACTTTCCTCTTTCAGCCGACTCTCTCTCCCCTCAGCTCTTTTCTCTGTTCTTCCTCCAGCGATCAGCTTCCTCCTGATTTCTTCCGATACTCCAAGCTTGAGGTAAGATTTGGACAATGTGTTTGCTGAATAGTTATCTAGGAGTTGATTTTAGATTAGAGCTTGAGATTCGGGTTTGCTGAGGAATTTATAGTAACATAGTATTAATGGTTAATAACACAGTATTTTTTTATTGTTGTAGATAATGAGTAGAAATAATGAACGTTGGCGGAGCTCGAGTAGTTGGTGAACCCGAATTCCATTGCTAAACTTTATACACACTAGGTGGTTGATACAATGCCGAAATTAAATAAGTTAGACTTATAGGAAATATAATTAGTTAGAAAACTACCATTCCTGAATTTAGACTATTTAGGATTTGTTTTCTTACATTAATACAAGAAATGTCTTAGGTGGAAAAGGCTCCAAGTGAAGGAAAGACGTTGTTGCTAAGGAATCCAGGTAAGTGTGTGTATTAAGATTTCCGGCCATTAGGGCCCTATATCACAAGGGTAGTAGGTTGGGATTTGCCTCTGATGATTGGTTATGTTTAGGTAGTTCTCTGTTTTAGTACAATGTTTGAAATAGTGGATGCTTTGTTTTCTGGTGAACGACTTCTTCCACGGTCTCATGTTCTGTGCACGTTTATGTCCATGCATCATGATTTATTTATCGAAAATACAAAATGTTTTACACACATACTCCTTATAAATGAAACGAGAAAATGAAATGTATGAAACCCTGATTAAGTGAGAGTTGGGGGCAGTTTTGGCCATGTCATTGTCCAAGGATGGACCATGATTCTTGCCCGTAAGGGCCATGTACACGCGCACTTGCCTACCCTCCTTCGGCACAAACTCCTCCTTAATCCATGATATAAAAACGATGAACAAGAGTATGATTTCCTCGATATGAACAAGAACAAGGACATAAACATGACTCTTCGATCTGAATAAAGAATGTGAACATGATTTTATTAAATATGCATCCATGAGCATTCATGTACATGTTGCACTCTTTACTAAGCATTAGGCTTATTGTTTAAACCTTATGATATAGGTGACGAATCAGCAAGTGAGGACTTCACTCTTGAAGATAATGCTTAAGTCCGATTGTTGGACGGTGCTCATGGTGTGAATTTTGTGCTAGGTGGTGATTCGACCTGAGGATGGTGCTCCTGACCTGTTATGGTATAAGACAATGATATAGAAGAATAAGTAGAAGAGAACTTTTTTTTATGATGATAAGTATTTGACTTGTTCAGTACTTATATGTTTTTTAAAGAGGATTATAAGACTAAATGTTTTCTTCCGTCCTTTAACCTTTTGCCATATGTATTCCATCCGGGTCCATATTCCTACAAATATGAGTATTCTGGAAATAAATTTTGAAGTCTATAGAGGGTAAGAAGTAAGTAGATTTGAGCAGGAGTGTTGTAGATGTCAAGGAATGTTGGTGATGTTTAGTTAGTTCGAAGTATGTTTGTGCCTGGAGAAGTGAAGGATAGTAGAGAATTGAAGTGTCATTTTCAACTGATTATCGGAAGATGGGCGGTAGAAGTATAGTGGTGGATGTAAATTGGTTACTGTTGAGCGGTAGATGTTGTGTGTTACTGTTGAGCGGTGGATGTGTTCGATAGATGTAATCGGAAGATGGGCGGTAGAAGTGTAGCGGTGGATATAGATTGGTTACTGTTGAGAGGTGGATGTGTTTGGTAGAAGTATTCGGAAGATGGGCGGTAGAAGTGTAGCGGTGGATGTAGATTGGTAACTGTTGAGCGGTGGATGTGTTCGGTAGAAGTATTCAGAAGATGGGCTGTGACGACCCCAACCCGGCCAGGGCCACCACGGAAAGACCATAACGTAATCTTAATTTAAATCCTAAAATAGCTCACGTAAAATTTTTCTTTTATAACACTCGTAATGTTTCGACTTCTAAACCACTACATCGAAGTCTCGGATTATTAAAATCCCTTAAAATCATTCAAATAATCAATAATTAAACTAAGAAACAATTAAAAGGGCAAAATCATCAAAGTGCCCAACATAGGGAGGGGCGATC
Source organism: Begonia masoniana (assembly GCA_022432975.1). Taxonomy (NCBI): domain Eukaryota; kingdom Viridiplantae; phylum Streptophyta; class Magnoliopsida; order Cucurbitales; family Begoniaceae; genus Begonia; species Begonia masoniana. The sequence goes on from CM039502.1 coordinate 22,682,554, forward strand.
AGTCGCCCTCCCTGCTGGCGATCGCTCGCCAGTAAAGTAAAAACGAGGGGCGATCGATCGCCCGATTTGGGCGATCGTTCCCCCCACATGGTTGCCCAGCGATCGCTTAACAGGCGATCGCTCGGCAACCGCTCTGGAAATTTAATTCCAGAGCGTTGCCTTAACTATCCAACCACCGATCGATCGCCACCCCAGGGGCGATCGATCGGCAGGGGCTCTGGATTTCGAACTCCAGAGCCCTGCTTCTTCTTTCCTTCTTCTCCACCTTCCTTTCCTTTCATACTTCAACCAACCATTTTAACATGCACTACCCAAATTCCACATCAAACCCATTCAACAACACGCATCACCCAACATTATTCGTTACTCGAAACACAACTCTAACTTAGTCTATGCACTCCCAAATTTCACGAAAACTGACTGCATGGATCGCTCTAAAACCGTGCGCATCCCTACAGTCATAAATCACCTAAAATCATCAAATAAAACCCAATTAAATCCTCAAAACAAACATCGAACACAAACATGAAATTTCCTTAAAACATCACCAATGACATACATTATCAAATCATTCAAAATAACACTACTTCAAACCTACATCCACTATAAAACTCCTAAATGATAAACCTACTATACACCCTAAAATCCATCACCTTTCTAACCAACAAAACTAACTCACATTCATTCGCCACAAAACAGTTCGGGGCACACCATCGAATCTTCTAGCCAAGCCAAAACACACCCCGTCGCCATGAGCACCATCCGTCGACCACCTATTCCTTGCCATCGAGAGAACTCTCACCATCACACCTGTCACCTACATCATACAACATAAACATTAAGCCTAATGCTTAGCAAGGGAATGCACTATCAATGACGTATGCATGAATGCATGACTTTTCATAAAACATGTTCATTTACTTGTTCTTATTCTTTTTTTTCATTTTCGTTAACATGGATTAAGGTGGGGATCTTGTCAGAGAGTGTAGGCCAAGTGCGTGTACATAGTCCTTTCGGTCCGTATTCATAGTCCATCGCGTGGAAGTGACATTGGTTTTGTTGTTATGGCCATACAGTCCCACCCACACTTAATCATTACTTTTCTTTTACATACATCATACATGAAGACATTTCGTATGACTTTTGAGTAAACATGATGCATGAGGAATTCACGTATAACATATCATCAAAACATATCATCAAACAATTCACAATGTACATGGACATACCTTATTCTTAATGAACTTCACAAACAACTAATAACTAACATCCTAGGCTACCCGACTCAGTAAACCCCACGATCAGAAAATCATCATCAAAATACAAAAGCGTAACGTTGACACGATGTAGGGCCTTAAGGGCCGGAAACCTAGCACCCACTTACCAGGCGTCCGTAGCAAGCCGTGCACCGTCCGAAAAGTCGTCTCCACCTAAAGCATTTTACAAATAAGGGCATTAAAACCGATCCTAAATCAACGAATTCCATACTTAAACCAAGCTCCTAGTTAAGGCTATTCTTCCTAAAACTTTCATTTTCTCCATTCGGGCATTTCATCGAGCACGTTGTGCTCACAAACTTAAAACTCCATTGATGGATTTCTCCATTCTCCAACAACCCCAAAATTAACCTAATAATCACTTAAACACGATTAATCCATTCCATCTACTCAAATAACCACAAAAGCATCATCAAAGGGCATTAATATCTTTAAACTATCAATTTCTAACAAAACCTACGATTTCTCAACCCTAACTCAAATTAACCCTACCCAAAATCAAGCCTAAAACAACAACTAAACTTGCCCAAAGTAGAGGACTTACCTGGAGTAGTGGTTTGGGGAAGAAAACTCGAAGGAAAATCGCCGGAATCGGAGGAGTTGATCGGCGTTGAAGGAAACGGCCGTGTAGGAAGAAAATGTCGCAAGGGAGAAAGGGGGAGAAGGCTTCACAATTCTGGAGAAGAGAAAAGAGAGAGGGGGGAGGGGGGGTATTTGTTTTAAATGAAATTTGATTTCCTAAATTACCATTTTGCCCTTAGCTCAATTCTTTGCTTAATTCCTTATTTCGTCTATCGATTTGGTTTCTCCGAAATTTCCTTAAACCTCTAAATATTCCAGTTTAATCCTAGGGTTCTAACGAAACTCTCTGTTTGCGAAACGGACTTAATTTACTATTTTTACAAATTAAAACCCTATAGGCGGAAAACCGTAACTCAGCGTTACGCTATCGATTGAATTTCTAAAAATTTGCTTATCTCTCTAAAAATTCTCATAAATTCCTAGGGTTCTAATGAAATTTCCCATTCGAGAAAAGACTTTAATTTACTATTTTACGAAAATACCCCTAAGAGCGAAAACCCGTAAATTCAGGGCGTTACATCCTTCCCTCCTTAATTGGAATTTTTTCCTCAAAATTGTTACTTGGTTAAACTTCTAATTACTCCTACTCACCTTGCCTAAGAAATGATGCTGTAACACTAGCCTCGACACTCCTAAGATCTCTCCCACCCTTCGGGTCCTGATAGTTTTCTATATCTCCAAAGCTTTCAAATTCTTCTAACTACAGACTTCGTAACTAATCACTCATGCACTCATCGTCTTCGACTTGACCCTTGTCACCTAGAATCTCGAATTTCCTGTAACTTAACCTCAAGCTAAGTTTATTCGGTTTCTAACTCCTCAAATTTCGTGACAACAACACGTACCTAACTACATCAAACCCTCAAAGCTTCTTCAATTCTATGACACTAAGGACTTCATACGTAGATTTCTTATCCAATCCCTCCACTTTAAACTTTTCTCTACACTACTATCTCCTTTCCAAACTATCACTCTCGCTTTCTCGGTATCCTCTAAGTAGTTTCTATAATTATGTCCACTACGCTTGTTCTTGTCCAACTTTTACCTCGGTCTTCATCAATCACTAACAAATTCTTAAGTCTAAACTAAGTCGTTAAACTATTTACCCAACTCCTTAAAGGGTGTATAAACCATTCAACGTAACTTAAGAGTTGAAACTTCCTTAATACTTCCTGTTCTAACTTCGCTTCTAAGCTCACTTGCACAGTCTTGGTGCAAATCTTTCTCCCTTTCATCCAATATGCTCCAATTTCCACAACCTCCGCTACTTGACTCTTATATCAATCTTCCATTTGATATAGTTAGTCTTCTCACTTACACGCATGATATAATCCAAAGCTCAAAAGTCTACCTAACCGCCCATTTTATCTTACACCACATAGTCTCTATTTCTTCAAGTTGCGATCTTCTTCACACACTTGAGTTTATTCACTTTAACCTTAGCTATTTACAAAATCTTTGGCTTCGACTTCATTACATACGGGTCGAGCCTTGAAATTTCTAATTTAATCTTATTCCTAATGTACTTGATAACTCTCCAATCCCTTGATTTGCAAGACTTTGCATTCGAGCTTAACTTCATATTTAAACCCTTTTATTTAATTTACAATGTCTTACACTTATTATCAATATTCCACGAGGACTTTCTCGAAGTTACTAACTAGCCTACTATCTTTCATTCCATCTAGTCAGATTCTAAATATTCTACTTGGCTTCTTCACAATGATTTATCTAACAATTTTCTTGTTAGCAAACTTGTTGTAGGTAGACCTACAACCTTAACCTAAATCTTCTAAAATTCTTAAATCTTATCCTTCTATTTTCTCAAAATTTAGAAGTATCCATTACCTTTAATGGAACTAAGCATGTCATGGCTCATACAGCAAGCCCTATCAATTTTCAAGTCTCCATACAGCAAGCCCTATCAATCCTCAAGTCTCTAGGTAAATAACAAAGTGATCAAGTTCACTTCCTTAAATTCTCACATGAATCGGCCTTCTCTTAATCCCTTATAGGCCAAGCTTTCTAACTCACCTAATTTGATCTCATTCTCCCGATTTCCTCAATTACTACTTAGGCGCTAAATTTTGACTGATCTATGGCTTTAACCATCAATTGAGTAATGACTATTTCTACATCCTCAAAGTTCTAAACTTTTCCAGCTTCACGCTCTATCGTTCGATCACTCATGCACTTCGAGTTCCACTTAATTGCCACCACCTAAACTCTCCAGTCAATTCTTTTCCCCAAAATCTGGAAATGACTCTTCATTACGATCTACCTCTCGGGTCCTTTAAACACTAAAGTTCCTACTTCCATCTTGGAGGTAAGTTACAGGTTACGGTATTTAACTCGAACTGAATCAACTTTAGACTTACTACTTATCTCTTATCTTTCTAAACCAAAAGTTCAAAATCAACTATTCGTCACTCTTCCTAATTGGTACTCACTCCGTCGAACAACACGCACTCATGACTTGACGCGTCTATTATTTACAGATCGCCCTTAGCTTAACTAAGTTTTCTCCCCTATCGCGTTGGTTATAAACCTCACACATCAAAAAGAGAAACAACTCCCCCTTTATCGACTAACCTTCTCAAGTGGTACATATCTCCTAGCAAACATCTAATTCTTGTAACTTAAGTACCACCTTACACAGGATTCCCTATTTTCTAACGTCTCTAAATTTGTTAACCTAACAATTTCACCTTAATATCTTTGTTCTCTTCACTGATATTTACTAAGTCAAATGTTCCTATTCGACAATTCACCTAAGCTAGACTTCTGGTTATTACCTTCATTTAAATACTTAGGAGGTTTGTTAACTAAAGCCCAGTTTATATCTATTCCACCGTTATATCTCTTAAGTTGTATCCCTCCAATGGTAATAAATTCTAAGTATGTACACACTCGCACAACTATCCCAGGTTATTCATCTCAATGCGTAACTTTCTCTATTCACTATCCTCCTTCTATCCAATATACGAAAGTTACGTTTTAAACCCCTACCCTAATTACACTTCTACTTTAACGCTCCTTATCTTATTAATCGCCACTACATGAATATACCTGGAATAACCGATGGTTGAGCGGCTCCCTCTTCTTCGATCAAGGTAGACATCCTCGGAGGACAACACGGTGGTATCTTATTCGGTCCTAGACAATCTCTGGCCTTGTGCCCCACCTTGTCACACCGAAAACATCGACCGGAATGCAACTTGCATTCCCCAAAGTGATTCTTCAGACACGTAGGGCATCGAGGAGCTTGTTAAGCCCCCTGTGGCCGTTCATTTCTGTCCTGTATAAACGGTGCATCGTTGGGTCTCGTAGCGCCCCGTCGATGTAGTTGCCAACCCCGTTTTTGTTGCGGTAGCACCTCTCGAAAAAACCTCATTGGACAGTTCCTAGAGAGATGACCCAGTCCATTACACGCAAAGCATCGGCAAAAACCTGCCTTGCACACCCCACCATGGCACTTCTTACATATTTGGCATTGAGTGAACTGCCCAAGCCTTCGTGCACGTTTCTTATCTACCACGCTAATTAAATCCTCACCAACTCTTTTTATGCCCCTAACTGGTAGCTGCTCCTCCTCTAGATCAAAAACTCGCACCATATCTGTAAGCTGGCTAATGGGATCCACTCAGAATTGCCTAGGTGCTCTCGGCATTTCTTGTTCCTAGACACAATACAAACACAAGACAAAACAATATAAACATCTATAAATCAGACTTAAACTTAAATACTTACAGTCGATGGAGAGTCCTCGTGCGGTGGTGTGTTTTTGGCAGGCACTTCACAGAAGTCGCTTTTAAAAGTCCGTCTCTCTGATACCATAATTGTGACGACCCCAACCCGGCCAGGGCCGCCACGGAAAGACCATAACGTAATCTTAACTTAAATCCTAAAATAGCTCATGTAAAATTTTTCTTTTTATAACACTCGCAATGTTTCGACTTCTAAACCACTACATCGAAGTCTCGGATTATTAAAATCCCTTAAAATCATTCAAATAATCAATAATTAAACTAAGAAACAATTAAAAGGGCAAAATCGTCAAAGTGCCCAGCATAGGGAGGGGCAATCAGTCGCCCTCCCTGCTGGCGATCGCTCGCCAGCAAAGTAAAAACGAGGGGCGATCGATCGCCCGATTTGGGCGATCGTTCGCCCCACATGGTTGCCCAGCGATCGCTTAACAGGCGATCGCTCGGCAACCGCTCTTGAAATTTAATTCCAGAGCGTTGCCTTAACTATCCAACCACCAATCGATCGCCACCCCAGGGGCGATCAATCAGCAGGGGCTCTGGATTTTGAACTCCAGAGCCCTGCTTCTTCTTTCCTTCTTCTCCACCTTCCTTTCCTTTCATACTTCAACCAACCATTTTAACATGCACTACCCAAATTCCACATCAAACCCATTCAACAACACGCATCACCCGACATTATTCGTTACTCGAAACACAACTCTAACTTAGTCTATGCACTCCCAAATTTCACGAAAACTGACTGCATGGATCGCTCTAAAACCGTGCGCATCCCTACAGTCATAAATCACCTAAAATCATCAAATAAAACCCAATTAAATCCTCAAAACAAACATCGAACACAAACATGAAATTTCCTTAAAACATCACCAATGACATACATTATCAAATCATTCAAAATAACACTACTTCAAACCTACATCCACTATAAAATTCCTAAATGATAAACCTAACTATACACCCTAAAATCCATCACCTTTCTAACCAACAAAACTAACTCACATTCATTCGCCACAAAACAGTTCGGGGCACACCATCGGATCTTCTAGCCAAGCCAAAACACACCCCGTCGCCACGAGCACCATCCGTCGACCACCTATTCCTTGCCATCGAGAGAACTCTCACCATCACACCTGTCACCTACATCATAAAACATAAACATTAAGCCTAATGCTTAGCAAGGGAATGCACTATAAATGACGTATGCATGAATGCATGACTTTTCATAAAACATGTTCATTTACTTGTTCTTATTCTTTTTTTTCATTTTCGTTAACATGGATTAAGGTGGGGATCTTGTCAGAGAGTGTAGGCCAAGTGCGTGTACATAGTCCTTTCGACCATATTCATAGTCCATCGCATGGAAGTGACATTGGTTTTGTTGTTATGGCCATACAGTCCCACCCACACTTAATCATTACTTTTCTTTTACATACATCATACATGAAGACATTTCGTATGACTTTTGAGAAAACATGATGCATGAGGAATTCACGTATAACATATCATCAAAACATATCATCAAATAATTCACAATGTACATGGACATACCTTATTCTTAACGAACTTCACAAACAACTAATAACTAACATCCTAGGCTACCCGACTTAGTAAACCCCACAATCAGAAAATCATCATCAACGTTGACACGATGTAGGGCCTTAAGGGCCGGAAACCTAGCACCCACTTACCAGGCGTCCGTAGCAAGCCGTGCACCGTCCGAAAAGTCGTCTCCACCTAAAGCATTTCACAAATAAGGGCATTAAAACCTATCATAAATCAACGAATTCCATACTTAAACCAAGCTCCTAGTTAAGGCTATTCTTCCTAAAACTTTCATTTTCTCCATTCGGGCATTTCATCGAGCACGTTGTGCTCACAAACTTAAAACTCCATTGATGGATTTCTCCATTCTCAAACAACCCCAAAATTAACCTAATAATCACTCAAACACGATTAATCCATTCCATCTACTCAAATAACCACAAAAGCATCATCAAAGGGCATTAATATCTTTAAACTATCAATTTCTAACAAAACCTACGATTTCTCAACCCTAACTCAAATTAACCCTACCTGAAATCAAGCCTAAAACAACAACTAAACTTGCCCAAAGTATAGGACTTACCTGGAGTAGTGGTTTGGGGAAGAAAACACGAAGGAAAATCGCCGGAATTGGAGGAGTTGATCGGCGTTGAAGGAAACGGCCGTGGAGGAAGAAAATGTCGCAAGGGAGAAAGGGAGAGAAGGCTTCACGATTCTGGAGAAGAGAAAAGAGAGAGGGGGGGGGGGGAGTATTTGTTTTAAATGAAATTTGATTTCCTAAATTACCTTTTTGCCCTTAGCTCAATTCTTTGCTTAATTCTTTATTTCGTCTATCGATTTGGTTTCTCCGAAATTTCCTTAAACCTCTAAATATTCCAATTTAAACCTAGGGTTCTAACGAAACTCTCCGTTTGCGAAACGGACTTAATTTACTATTTTACAAATTAAAACCCTATAGAAGGAAAACCGTAACTCAGCGTTACGCTATCGATTAGATTTCTAAAAATTTGCTTATCTCTCTAAAAATTCTCATAAATTCTTGGGTTCTAATGAAACTTCCCATTCGAGAAAAGACTTTAATTTACTATTTTACGAAAATACTCCTAAGAGCGGAAACCCGTAAATTCCTGGCGTTACATGGGCGGTAGAAGTGTAGCGGTGGATGTAAGTCGGTTACTGTTGAGCGGTAGATGCGTTCAAATTTAAGGCATTTAAATATTCTACACTTTTATACCCTCGGTCCCTTTGGCCGATTGTTTTTAATATTTTAATTGATACTTAAATATTGGTTTTTTCAAATAATTTCACGACGATTTCAACCATCACGGATTTTGACCAAAGTTTTCTTCTCTTCTTTAAAAAAAAGAGAAGAATAAATAATAATCCATGGGGATTCAAGGGTTACAGTTAAGGATCGTTACAGTTCTTTTTCTGAAAAAAAATAAGTAATGTTTTTTTTAGGGTGAACAAACTAATCGAAATAGAGATCTTAACAATAAACTCAATGAAGGAGGAAACTATTTTATCATTTATCAGTTAAAAAAACATGAGTTGAAAAATGTGTGTGAACCATCGATGGGGCAAATATCAAAACTTCATACCATTTGAAAAACTGGTTTCATGAACCATCGATGGGGCAAATTTAAAAAAAAATATTACATACTAGTGTCATCATCATTTTTTGTAGAAAATTATTATAGTGAAAACAAGGTTAACTCATGGACCTTTATACATCCCTACCCAAAGGTGCGTTACAGATAGAGAATCAATTATCTAGAGACAAGTTGCAATGTAAGCAAATAATCTGGTCAGGTTTAGATATTTTCATCTAGGGACATGATATCCAAAGCTGCCTCAATACATGTATTGTGCGTAAGTGAAAACACCTTCTTGCTCAATATAAGATGCACATAAAAAATGGCCCAAATTACCAATACATTTAAAAACTACTAGGAAATATGCACAACAAAAGTAAATGTGTAAAATCAGCCACAAATACATAAAAACTAATATGTTGTAAGTTTGAATATATCGAGGTTTGCAGTATGATATATCAAAATGTAAAGATTTTGAAAACCATGTTGCATGTCCAAATGTAGTGGAAGAAACCCTTATCTTAATGATGATGTGTCTTCTTACTACTAGGCATGATATGCTCAAGAATTAATTAAGAGTCTACAAAATCCTCTAAATATGTGATAACACTGACATTAGATTCCTTTCTAAACACTAGGAAGAATGGTTAGGTTATATGTTGAGAATAAGAATTCCAACCAAAAAGATAACACAAACAGTCGCGAACATGGAACAAGGATTGGTGAACAATGAACAAAAAGCAATCAAGAAGGAACAAGGGATTAGAAAAAAAGTCGTGGTCAAACAATACCACTAGTAGTCGACTAGAAAATAGGTTTTTCTTCGACTATACCACCACATATGATTGGCTGGACCAACATTGTGTAATTAATCAAAGACTGCATCTGGTCATCTTATGTTGTCATGCGGATGACCTGCCAATAACAAAGGGTCGATCAACTAATTGTTGGGTTGAGGGGATTTCTTATATTTTCTCACAAAAAAAAGTTTCACTATTTTCTCAAAAATTTTAAAGATAATTTAGGTAGAGTTTTCTCTATATTTTCTCCATCTTTGTCATTAGCAAAAAAGAAACCTACACACATTTCAAATCAATAATGTATATCAATTGATGCAGAATTTAGGTTATGTCATTTAGATATATAAAGTCATCTACAGCGACCAAGCAATAATTCAAATTCCAACAATAACTAGTACTAGTATCAACAGAAAGTATTAATCTAGCTACCACTGAAAAGATAAACAATTTATGAAAAAAAAATATTAAACATTTATTGTCTTAATAACTAGATAAGATTGGGATAAGAATAAAAGCAAACAAAGTCATAGTTAGAATAACACGGAGACATGTGTTGCAACTAGATAAGACATGTGTTGCAACTACTCTTATTCATCCATTGGTGGATGAACATGAGAAGTAGGAGGGAAAGAAGGATCAACAAGTGGTCTAGGCTCAAAAGAGAAGTTTTTGCTCAAGAATTTATCTAAAAACTCAAAAAGGCATTGATAAATCACATTAAATCTCAAACGAGTTTCAACCTGCAAACATAGTAGAGATGCATACTGATCTTGGAGACGAGACTTCATGTTTGTCCTAAAACTAAAGAAACACACGATTGTCCTCATTTGGCTCCTCATAGTAGGTCATTGGAGTTGTTGAGGTTGATGTAGAATTATCGGTCTTGAAGATGCACACACCTAGAACGTCCATAATTCTTACATGAGCTAAGGTTTGTTTAGTAAATGCACATCGCCCTTGCTTCTTTATATGTCTCGTTAGGAGGAATTTAGCATTATTGATCTTGAAGATGCACACACCTCGAACGTCCATAATTCTTATACGAGCTAAGGTTTGTTTATTGTGAATGCACATCGCCCTTGCTTCTTATCTATCTCGTTGGGAGGAATTATAATCTCGTTATCTATGAGTATCCTCATCAGCAGTAAATGAAAGTGATTTTGCACAATTTCAAGTAATGTCGATCATATGGTGCAAAACAGTTTGCTGAAAATGAGACACTTTCCAAGATGCACAACTTCTTTAAAGCAACTCCAATGGGGCTAAAAACTTCAATGGAGTCTTAATCTGGATGTGGTGGAAATACCCTCCAAGAATCAAGGGCTAAATCGATGGAAATGAAGTGATATGGATGAATTGGTGCTCGTTGGTCGGGAAGTGATAGAGTTTCACTCCCTTAGTTATTTGGCTCTCCTTGAAGATGAGCACTCGAACTTGCTATGGTGAGAGCTTGATACACCCTTTCTGAATGTTATCCTCTCTGGAAAGAGGTAGAGAATGGGCAATAAAGATGGAACCCACTACACTAACGAAAATGGAATCCAACATTACACACCAACTCTCGGATATAACTCACTGAGGAAATGTGGACTTGATGCTGAAAGCTTCAAGAATTTGGGGAAGATTAATTTGAGTTTTCTATTCAAAGATGAGTTTCCTTTCAAATAAGAATGGTTTAAATACCACCTCCCTTACAAAATTACAATTCAAATGTTTAGCAACAAGGAGGAGACAAAAAAAGGTATTCGACTAGCACATGTAGCCGAGTATAAGACATGCTTGGCCGATTTTGGCAAAGCCAACCCTCTCTCCAAGTGTCACTTTCAAGTAGTCCCTTCATCCACAAAACACAACTAAAAGTAAACCCCTAATGCTAAGAGTGTTCGGCCATCGCAAAAAGTAAGAGAAACTACTAAGAAAATAAACTAGTCTATCGGTTACATCACTTTGCTCTAAAAAAAACATCGGGTCTTTCTTCAAGCTCGGTTTGGACTTGAGGATGCTCCCATGTCAACAAGTGAAATGGCTTCTCCTTACCTTGTGTGCTCGGCCCTAGCTCACCTTGTGTGCTCGGCCCTAGCTCCAGTTTATATTCAATTGCATCACCTATAAAATGAGCACACATGTTAGTTAAACTTTTGGCTCGTGACCGAGTGGTTGCTCTCCTTGGCACATCACCTTCTGTTCAGTTCCAACAATCATTAGAAGAAATATTTGCAGCAAAATATTTTGCATCACATCTAGAAAAATTATTCGAATCCATAGTATATATATTCCCATTCTCATATCTAGTAAAGAATATTTATTCATTCGTATAATCTTATCATCCATACTTTTGATTCAAATATGACTTTATATCTCTTGTCACAGAAGTGACTAATACTCAATAAATTATTCTTTAAACTATCAATTAATAAAATATTTTAAATAATAGGATTTGGAAAATTACCTATGTTATCAAAACCTATTATTTTACCTTTTTTATTATTTTCAAATTTGGAAAAATTTTGCAATCTCTCATCATGTGTCTAGAACTTTTGTTATCTAGATCATTCGTCTTTCATGGGAGTGTCTCCAACCTACAATCAAATTTAAGTATTTTTCTTAGGTGCTCAAATTTGCTTGTGTTCTTAAGTGTTAGTCTTTTTTTTTTTTTAGGAATTCATTTCATTTATTAAAAGATATAATTTTACCAATTTTATTACATATTACAAGTCAATGGTCCAACAAAGAAATTCTCATATACTTTCTTTTTTTTTTATACGATTCATAACGAAAACTCGCTTTGTCAAACATGATTGATTGTTGACCTAATAGTATGTTAAAATTTATCCTCCGACTTTCAAACTTAAGTGTGGTTGGAAGCAAGTCATCATTTCTTTCTTTTAAATAATTAATCTCCTTATCTAAGGATGGCTAGCATAATTTTTCATAATCATACCCTTTTCTTGCTTCAATATTTTATGCTTAGAGTTAAGCATGCTAAATTGATCATGCAATTTCTCAAATGGGTCTAACAATTCATTATCATTGCAATTATCTTCTAACTAAATGAATAACATACCTCTTTTTCCTTGACCATAAAGTACATGTTGGCCACTTGTTATTCTTTGTATGAAGTGTCTTCATCACCATCATCTCATGTGGTCTTCACTGCCGTCTTTTTAAAAACTTTTGAAGACTTATTTTTTTAACGACACTTGATCATGAAATGTCCTCACTTTCTACACTCAAAACATGTTAACTCCTTTCCTCTAAAGAGTTCCTTTTTCTTTTTCTTTTCTCGTTCATTGGTTTTCATTGTAATCTTGTGAATCATAAGAGGTTTGATAAGCTCTTCCATATTCAATATCATAAGATGACAGGCCTCTTGAATTGTCATCACCTTCGGTTTCCATGATCTATGACACCCAAAATTTTTCTACAACGTGCATAGCCCTAGCTAGGGTATGTTGTGAGAGTTTAACGCTAATCCTAATGTGATCCTAAACTATTGAGTTATAAAGTGCGTGTGGAAGAGGAAATTGAGAGAAACCCTAGGATTTAATGGTTAGAAATTTGTAGTAGAGTTGAAATGTTTTATAAAGGAAAAATTTATGGGAAAATAAATGGAAGAAGTGTGATGGAAGAGAGGGATTTCACGTTGGCATGAGGAAGAAAAGGAGGAGGGGGTCATGTTTTTAAAATAAGAAAGTTAGGTGGGAAAAAGAAAAAAAGAGAAAAGTGCTAAGTGTATAAAATTGATTGGTTAAGTGATTTAAAGGCAAAATCACTTTCTTCTTCCTCTTCCTCTCCACGACATTGGCAGCCATTAGAGGCATTCTCTCCTTCATTCCATCAAGGTTTTTGCAAGGTTTTTAAGGTAAGTTTGAGTGGGTTTTATGTTGTATGCCTCTAGGTGAAAAATTTTGGTGTTTTTATAGTGTTTTGGTGGAGTTTGGTTAGGGTTTGGGAAACCCTAAGGGAAGGGTCCGAATTTTCTCTTCTCTTGCTAGTTTCTTCTTAAATTTGATGGTTTAATCTTTAGATATGTTAGTTTAGGTTGTTTTAGGGAGAGATTAGAGTTTTGGGTGTGAATTTGTGAAAAACTGGTTTTGTGATTATTGTGCACCGGTTCTGTTTCTATGGTTTCGAATTGGCCATGGTACTTGGTTGTTAAATTTGATTGTTTCAATAGATTCTAGACGCGTTGAGGTTTACGGAATGAGGTGAAACGTCTAAATCCATTGAAAAATGAATAAGTTATGGCCGATTGAAGTTTGGATACTAAACTTTGTGGGAATTTCGGGTTTTAGGTATTATGGTTTAAATTTGGTTAAATTGTAGTTAGTTTTGGGTTAGATAATTTCTTAGAGTTATTAGAGGATTGCTAAGTGATTTTCCTATAATTGTTAGGTTGACGAGCGATCATTTAACGTAGTCGAAGTGAGCAAACAAGTGCCAGAAACCCAGGTAAGTAATGGTTTGTATGTTTTTGTTGCCTTCGGGCCTACACCACGGAACGGTAGGGTTTACTGCTTGGTTGTTGTTTGTTTTGTATTTGAGTATTGTGTGAATGTCATGCATCATGGTTTAAGCTACGAAAACGAGTTTTGTGCATGAGTTGAAGGGTGAGCATGAAATGTGTAAGAAGAAGTACTAGAGGGTTGAACGCCTCGTCGTTAACGTGCAAGAAGCACTATAGGGTAACGCCTCGTCGTTAATGTGCAAGAAGCACTAGAGGGTTGAACGCCTCATCGTTAAAGTGCAAGAAGCACTAGAGAGTTGAACGCCTCGTCATTAACGTGCAAAAGTAAGCATTAGAGATGCAACAAAAATGAAAAGAAAACAATAGAGTGAGTAGAAACCGCATGTGTTAGGGTTGTGTGTGTATTTTTCATATTTACATTCATTATTCCCTACTTACTAAGCATTAGGCTTACGTTTTGTGTTTTGTGGTGTAGGTGACGACATTTATACAGGTGAGCTTGATGAGGGAACTCAGGACTAAGATGCAGTCAGTTGATGCACGGGGCACGCCTGTGCAGGCAGTTGTCGGGGCGCTTCGACCATGGATTGCTGGGTTGTGAGGGATGAATACCTTTTGGGTTGTATACAGGTATTTTGTGAAATTGTTTAGATGAGAATGTTGGTGTTTATAAACTTGACGGATGTCGTTCTGGATATGTTTTATAAATGGTTTGATTTTCAGGTTTTTGGATTTCAGAAAATTTAGTCGTTATACTGCTCGATTTTTTGTATAGTAAACGACTTTGGTTTTCACTTGTTTCTACGATTTTGCTGACATTTTGGAGTTAGTTTTTCTGAGAATTTTACGTGTCAAAGAGTCGGGAATGTTGGGAAAAGTTTTGGGATGAAATTGGGTGATTTGGTGGTGTTTGGTTTGAAGAAAAATGGAGAAGAGAGGAAAGAGTGTGCTGGTGCCCGAGGGAGTGCGCGCGCAGGATGTTGGAGGCGCGCACAGCGCTCAGGGCTGATCGATCGGCCAAAAGTACTGTTCCTCACCTGGCAACCCGAGAGGTAGCCGATCGATTGGCCCTCGCGCGCAGGGTTTCACACGCGCAGCCTGGGCGACGCGCGCGGCGTCCATGGTAACCAATCTATTTTTTTTTTTAATTTTTTGTTTCAAATATGTTTTAACCCGATCTTTTTTGACACGTTTGGCATGAATTTTACGCACGTTTTCCAACCATTTTCAAGGGTTCAAAAAATCCAAAAATCGAGTCAAAATTTTATCAAAAATTATTTTAAACTTCGTTTTAAACGTGGTAAGTGTGAGCAAAGTAGCACACCTGAGCCGGGACGGGTTTGTGGGCGTTACAATCTAGGTAGGCACTTGAGAAGTCTTCTTATAACCTCCTAGTTAGGATATTCTACCAATAGATTTAAAGTCATTAGTGATGTTCGTAAAATGAATAAACGTTTGGCCTCTAGTCGCATCTTTGTCCATGGAAAACAACTCATATTCATGAACAAATAAGGTCTTTTACTATCTTTTACTTGATTTGTGTCATTGTGTGTAACTTGAAGTAAGCGCTGAATTTCATAACCATTATCACAACCTTATACCCTATTTAATTCATATATGTTTAATGCACAATACTAGGTATTCATTGCTTTAGCATCTAGGCAATATTTTCATTTATCGATTGTGATTTATCTGTTAGAGATGATTCTTTGGTTAGTGGTCTACTGTTGATAATTGCCTAGACTACTGCCCCGTTAAACCGCTTCATGGATTTGGTCTACCCTGGTATCAACTATTTGAAAGTGTCTTGGGTTTGGACTATCACAAGGCTTTACTAGAAAACCATCTCGGACTTCTGCCATCAAGATCTGACCCACCACAAGTTGTATTACAAAAATACAAGCCTCAAGCTTGGGTTACTGTGGGAATGGTCTACCAATATTGACTACCATGTTAAAGGTTTGATTTATTGCCATTTGATTCTTCATAAATTTCTTTTGGGAATAGGGAACTACAAGGAATCTCTAAGCTACCACGAATCCTTTCTCTAGGTCATCCCTTGTCTCTAGATGCTAGCAACTGAGCTCCAGTAAACTGCACAAGCTACTTTAATGCTCTAATTAAAAATTGGATGCTTGTTTTCGTTTAAGTCCTAAAAATACACTTTAAAATATGATTCAAAGACTTAACACACATTAAAACTTTCTATGACCTAATATGGGTTTTTCTAAGGTGAGTATGTACGACCTGGAGGCAGGCCCAATAGAAATGTTGAGTCTAACAACCTAATCGTCTAGCCCAATGCTTAGTTTGTTGATGTGCCTCAAAATGGGGGAACTTCAAAGGACATGCAAATCTGGTTTGTGCTGTTTTGCTGGAAACAAACAACAACTTTGAATAGCAACAACTCAAGCTATATTAGGCTTTTGGAGCTGAAATTTTAATAGTTTCTAGCCCTAAATATTAGAAATAAACCCTCAAAATATCATAGCCTAAGTCAATTTGGAAAAACAGTTATGATTAAAATACTGGAGGTCGCTGGAGCTCAGATTACTGCTCTAGCATAACTCTCTGTGTGAAAATGAATGAATGCAATTTTTGTGGCAGGTTGACATTGTATGCATGAGGTTGATTGTGTCCAAAAATGTGGGGATGAATCATTAGGGATGAAAAGATATGGATAAAGTGGTGCTAATTGGTCTAGAAATTAATAATGAAGCACCTTCTCGGGTCTTTTGCTCTCCTTGAGGATGAACACTCTAACTTGCTGTGATGAGAGCTTGACACACTATTGCTGAATGCTCTACCTTTAGGGGAAGAGGTAGAGAAGAGAGCAATACAATTGATTCCACTACACTCACAAAGATGGAAACAAAACACACACACACACACTCAATCAGATATGACTCACCAAGGAGAGGTGGCGACTTGATGCGTGGAAGCTTCAAGGTCTGGATGAAGATGAACTTCAATTTTCTACTCCTAAATGTGCTCTGGAGAGCATCCCTTAATGATGGTATAAATACCACAACAAGATTAGGGTTTACAACCTAAAAAGAAGACTAATACAAACAAGGTAAAATGAAAGTGGAAGGAGGGGGGTGATCTGTAACACCCGGGTTTTTTTGTAGAGGAAAATTAGAGAGAAAATAACAGATTAATAAATTGGTTGTTTTAATTAATTTAAAAGAAAAGTAAATGGTTTTTATTTAGGTTCAAGTATTTCTCATGAAATTAAGCCGAGGGTTAGGTTAAATTAATAACGAGATTTAACGAAATTCGAAGAGGCCGAATGTACGGGAGGGCAAATCGGTAATTGATGATTTGTTAATGTTTAATAGAAATTATTATTATTATTATTATTATTATTATTATTATTATTATTATTATTATTATTATTATTATTATTATTATTATTATTATTATTATTATTATTATTATTATTATTATTATTATTATTATTATTATTATTATTATTATTATTATTATTATTATTATTATTATTATTATTATTATTATTATTATTATTATTATTATTATTATTATTATTATTATTATTATTATTATTATTATTATTATTATTATTATTATTATTATTATTATTATTATTATTATTATTATTATTATTATTATTATTATTATTATTATTATTATTATTATTATTATTATTATTATTATTATTATTATTATTATTATTATTATTATTATTATTATTATTATTATTATTATTATTATTATTATTATTATTATTATTATTATTATTATTATTATTATTATTATTATTATTATTATTATTATTATTATTATTATTATTATTATTATTATTATTATTATTATTATTATTATTATTATTATTATTATTATTATTATTATTATTATTATTATTATTATTATTATTATTATTATTATTATTATTATTATTATTATTATTATTATTATTATTATTATTATTATTATTATTATTATTATTATTATTATTATTATTATTATTATTATTATTATTATTATTATTATTATTATTATTATTATTATTATTATTATTATTATTATTATTATTATTATTATTATTATTATTATTATTATTATTATTATTATTATTATTATTATTATTATTATTATTATTATTATTATTATTATTATTATTATTATTATTATTATTATTATTATTATTATTATTATTATTATTATTATTATTATTATTATTATTATTATTATTATTATTATTATTATTATTATTATTATTATTATTATTATTATTATTATTATTATTATTATTATTATTATTATTATTATTATTATTATTATTATTATTATTATTATTATTATTATTATTATTATTATTATTATTATTATTATTCTGTGTGTCGAGCCCACCAGCAAGAGCGCGAGCAGGGGAGAGGGAGGCCGAGCAACGTTCTTCCGACGACGACCGCCGCCGAGTTCCGACGCTCTCCGGCAGACGACTCGGCGGGTAGGTTCAGTCGTCTTCGCGCGCTCACTGACTGGTAAGCATGTGTTTTCCCCTGTTTTCTCTCTTGTTCAGGGCCGACGGCGACGAGCTGCTAGAGCTCCGATCGCCGGCCAATTTTAGTTGCTCTCAGCGTCGAATTGCTGAGCTCGGTGTCTGGCAAGGAATGCCGAGCCAGTGGGAGCTCGGGAGGAGCTAAAATCGAAGGCTCCAATTTGGGGAATTCGGGTTTCGAATTGGACCTTCGATTTTTGTTAAGTTTGTGTTAATTAGGCATGTGGGTTGGCTATTATTATTATTATTATTATTATTATTATTATTATTATTATTATTATTATTATTATTATTATTATTATTATTATTATTATTATTATTATTATTATTATTATTATTATTATTATTATTATTATTATTATTATTATTATTATTATTATTATTATTATTATTATTATTATTATTATTATTATTATTATTATTATTATTATTATTATTATTATTATTATTATTATTATTATTATTATTATTATTATTATTATTATTATTATTATTATTATTATTATTATTATTATTATTATTATTATTATTATTATTATTATTATTATTATTATTATTATTATTATTATTATTATTATTATTATTATTATTATTATTATTATTATTATTATTATTATTATTATTATTATTGGTGAATGTAGGCTTAATTTTAATGGAGTTGAAGTTGGACGGTAAAATTTACATAAAAATCGGGTTTTGTGTTTTGGTGAGAGAAAGGAGTTTGAAGTATGGTTAGTTTTAATTAGAAAATTTATGAGTGAATTGCTAAGTTATTTCTATAATTGATAGGTTATCGGACGATGTGAATTGATCGTTAGAGGTGAGCACCGTAAAGCCGAGCAGTTAGGTAAGTAGAGGACGTTTGTTTTGCCTTAGGGCCTACACCACGGAACGGTAGGTTTGTTGTTTGTTGTTTGGTTGTCTTCTTTGTTGGTTGATTGCTTTGCTTTGTTTTGGTCTGGTCTGGTTAAGTATTTGTGCGACTTGCATCATAGTGTGAAATGCATCGTAGTCCAGAGCCTCGGGGATGTTTGTTTGTTTGGTGTTGTATTGTTGACTTGTATTGTTATGTTGATGGTTTCGTGTGGTATTGCATATTTGAAGCATGCATCATGGTATAGCACGTTAGAAACGATTAGTGGCATTGTTTGGCATTGTGAGCATGAATGTAATCAGATAAAGTAAAATGTAAAATGCATCTCGAATAGGGTGACTTGTCGGGCTGAGGTTGCTGGTAGTAGCACCCCGAGGGGAACTCTATGAGAGATGACCGGCTAAAACACGAGATCCTGAATAGTGGGCCTTGTCGGGCTGAGGTTGCTGGTAGTAGCACCCCGAGGGGAACTCTATGAGAGATGACCGGCTAAAACACGAGATCCTGAATAGTGGGCCTTGTCGGGCTGAGGTTGCTGGTAGTAGCACCCCGAGGGGAACTCTATGAGAGATGACCGGCTAAAACACGAGATCCTGAATAGTGGGCCTTGTCGGGCTGAGGTTGCTGGTAGTAGCACCCCGAGGGGAACTCTATGAGAGATGACCGGCTAAAACACGAGATCCTGAATAGTGGGCCTTGTCGGGCTGAGGTTGCTGGTAGTAGCACCCCGAGGGGAACTCTATGAGAGATGACCGGCTAAAACACGAGATCCTGAATAGTGGGCCTTGTCGGGCTGAGGTTGCTGGTAGTAGCACCCCGAGGGGAACTCTATGAGAGATGACCGGCTAAAACACGAGATCCTGAATAGTGGGCCTTGTCGGGCTGAGGTTGCTGGTAGTAGCACCCCGAGGGGAACTCTATGAGAGATGACCGGCTAAAACACGAGATCCTGAATAGTGGGCCTTGTCGGGCTGAGGTTGCTGGTAGTAGCACCCCGAGGGGAACTCTATGAGAGATGACCGGCTAAAACACGAGATCCTGAATAGTGGGCCTTGTCGGGCTGAGGTTGCTGGTAGTAGCACCCCGAGGGGAACTCTATGAGAGATGACCGGCTAAAACACGAGATCCTGAATAGTGGGCCTTGTCGGGCTGAGGTTGCTGGTAGTAGCACCCCGAGGGGAACTCTATGAGAGATGACCGGCTAAAACACGAGATCCTGAATAGTGGGCCTTGTCGGGCTGAGGTTGCTGGTAGTAGCACCCCGAGGGGAACTCTATGAGAGATGACCGGCTAAAACACGAGATCCTGAATAGTGGGCCTTGTCGGGCTGAGGTTGCTGGTAGTAGCACCCCGAGGGGAACTCTATGAGAGATGACCGGCTAAAACACGAGATCCTGAATAGTGGGCCTTGTCGGGCTGAGGTTGCTGGTAGTAGCACCCCGAGGGGAACTCTATGAGAGATGACCGGCTAAAACACGAGATCCTGAATAGTGGGCCTTGTCGGGCTGAGGTTGCTGGTAGTAGCACCCCGAGGGGAACTCTATGAGAGATGACCGGCTAAAACACGAGATCCTGAATAGTGGGCCTTGTCGGGCTGAGGTTGCTGGTAGTAGCACCCCGAGGGGAACTCTATGAGAGATGACCGGCTAAAACACGAGATCCTGAATAGTGGGCCTTGTCGGGCTGAGGTTGCTGGTAGTAGCACCCCGAGGGGAACTCTATGAGAGATGACCGGCTAAAACACGAGATCCTGAATAGTGGGCCTTGTCGGGCTGAGGTTGCTGGTAGTAGCACCCCGAGGGGAACTCTATGAGAGATGACCGGCTAAAACACGAGATCCTGAATAGTGGGCCTTGTCGGGCTGAGGTTGCTGGTAGTAGCACCCCGAGGGGAACTCTATGAGAGATGACCGGCTAAAACACGAGATCCTGAATAGTGGGCCTTGTCGGGCTGAGGTTGCTGGTAGTAGCACCCCGAGGGGAACTCTATGAGAGATGACCGGCTAAAACACGAGATCCTGAATAGTGGGCCTTGTCGGGCTGAGGTTGCTGGTAGTAGCACCCCGAGGGGAACTCTATGAGAGATGACCGGCTAAAACACGAGATCCTGAATAGTGGGCCTTGTCGGGCTGAGGTTGCTGGTAGTAGCACCCCGAGGGGAACTCTATGAGAGATGACCGGCTAAAACACGAGATCCTGAATAGTGGGCCTTGTCGGGCTGAGGTTGCTGGTAGTAGCACCCCGAGGGGAACTCTATGAGAGATGACCGGCTAAAACACGAGATCCTGAATAGTGGGCCTTGTCGGGCTGAGGTTGCTGGTAGTAGCACCCCGAGGGGAACTCTATGAGAGATGACCGGCTGTTAGGTTGATGCATTGTGATGTTGTTGAGTCGCATTGGGAAGTTGTGTTGTTGCGTTGCGTTGTCGTGTTGAGCGTGTGTGTGTGGTTGTGTTAGGGTTGTGTGAGGGTTAATTGTGGATTGCAGTTGTTTATATTTATTATCCCCTACTTGCTAAGCGTAAGATTACGTGTGTGTGTGTGTTCCGTGGTGTAGGTGACGACAGGAGTACAGGTTAAAGCTTCGAGGAAAGCTAGGATGGGGACGCAGTCGTTGATGTACGCGGTATGCCGGTGCGGGCAGTTGTCGGGGCGTCTCGACCATGGTCTTCGGAGATGTGGGGTTTAATATTTTGGTGGTTATTGTAAATGTTTATTATTGTATATAGTTAAGTTAAGGGTGATAGGTCGCCCTAACCTGTGGATTTTCTGCATTTGGGAATGTTAGTATTTTAGTTTTCTATTTTTCTATTATTGGAGATTTTGTATGCTGGATAGTGAGTGATTAGCTGAGTAAGAATATTCTGGATCTGGTTGGGAATTGGTTTGTGTGCAGGTACTTAGCATTTTTGGAGGCGCCATTTTTAGGCGTTACTCTGCCGAAATTTTCTTAGCGGTTAGGAGTAAGGGTAATTAGCGAGTCTAGGCCTAGTTTAAATTATGTTTCAACGTGGGTTTGGTTAGCAAAGTAGCGCACCGAGCCAGGGTGGGTTCGGGGGCGTTACATGATCAGCCGAAATGGGTAACCAATCACTTTATGCTCTCTTCTTACCATGTGGTTCTCTCCTCCTAGCAAGATGGTCCCCAACATAAAAAATACAGAATATGAAAGTACAATGTCCAACAAAGATTCAAAATAAAAAAATATAAAGTTGGATTAAATGAGTCTTCTTGATTTCTGTCATGGCTTTCATCCATGAAGATTGTTGGTTCCAAATTGCCCTTAGACTTGGCCTCATTTAAATGTGCCAAGTATATGAGCCTTCTCTTGGCTCCTTTAAGCTTGGTCCTTCCTTCAAGTGACCATGGTCCTCAAACTTTAAGTTAATCTCAAGAGTTATGTTGTATTTAGAGATGATACTCGGATTGAGTTTCATGCTAATGGAAAAATGATCCGATTAGTTTGTCTTCTCTTTGTACCTTGCAATTTCATTGCATTTAGGGCTTGATTTCTCCTTAAAGTTGTCACTAAATGCTTGATATACAAAATTAGCAAAGTGGTTAGAAAACTTATTGGCTCAAAATCTTGTGAGTGGTTTCCATGGCACATCATTTGAAGCAGAAGACTTGAATGCTAATCAAAGTCATAGGTCCACATCTTGATTATAAGAAAATATGGTGTGATAAATAAAAAAATCAATTTAACATAATCCAAGCATTCAACATTCCATATAAGTGTCCAACAACATTCTAAATATCCTTATACAGACCCAAATAGACTTAAAATCCTCACCGAGAAACTAAATTATTAGTCAAACAAAAATAAAGGAAACAAGAGACAGGGAACCGCCATTGAACTCTAGCTACTAGCCACTTTTATCCTTGCCTTGAAAGTAAAGGGATCGTTTTAGATGAGTGACTAACTTAGTAATAAAATTATAATAAATGCAAATGTATGTAAAACTATTTTTCACTTTTCTTTTTAAAACCATGAGTGGAGATGTCATACATGGATTTATAAACACATTTTTACGAAAGAAATTCATTTCCTTCATTTTAAAAACATATTCTTCAAGCCACTAATGTGCCATTATTCAAAATATTGTTGAATACATAGACAACTATACCAAAATAGATCATTATCATACTTTAATTTTATAAATTATTCTTAGTGAAAAAAAGGGTCACTCAACACCTTTGGCACACTATGTAACGCCCCGAATTATCTAAACCCGGTTCGCTACTTCATACTCGTACATGACTAAAACTTCTACCTTATTTTTTTTTTTAAAAAAGAAACTTGCAGCGGAAAATCATATAAGTAAAACAAAACCATGAAAATGATATTTGGATAGTCAGTTGGAATGTTAAAAGTAATCGGATAAAAGAAAATAGAGTTTAGATGGCAAAATACTTTAAGAGTTTTAAAAGTCAAATGCATCTGCCGATGAATAGAGTCAACGGATGAAGCAGAAACAAAAGATTCATCCGATAACCAAAACGACAGCACTTCGGCTACGTCATCCGGTGGAATTAACACAAAACCTCCGCCGGAGACTAAACGACAAAAGACTTTCTAAGTCATCCGGTGGATCAAATACATGTCATCCACCGGTCACTAAACGACAAATCACCATTTACATCATCCAGTGGAGGAATGCACTTCATCCACCGAATGCTAGACGACAAAATATTTTCTACATCTTCCGATGACGTCAACCGGTTGATTCCCTTCTTCCAGTCGACTTTACTCTACAACCACCGATGACTAAACGACAAAACCTATTCTACATCTTCCGATAGAATTAAACATACCTCATCCGATGGCTTTTCTGAAGACATCTTCCGATGGACTTACCTACATCATCCGATGGCTTTTCTGAAGACATCTTCCGATGGACTTAAACTACATCATCCGATGGCTTTTCTGAAGACATCTTCCGATGGACTTAAACCTACTCATCGATGGCTTTTCTGAAGACATCTTCCGATGGACTTAAACCTACATCATCCGATGGCTTTTCTGAAGACATCTTCCGATGGACTTAAACCTACATCATCCGATGGCTTTTCTGAAGACATCTTCCGATGGACTTAAACCTACATCATCCGATGGCTTTTCTGAAGACATCTTCCGATGGACTTAAACCTACATCATCCGATGGCTTTTCTGAAGACATCTTCCGATGGACTTAAACCTACATCATCCGATGGCTTTTCTGAAGACATCTTCCGATGGACTTAAACCTACATCATCCGATGGCTTTTCTGAAGACATCTTCCGATGGACTTAAACCTACATCATCCGATGGCTTTTCTGAAGACATCTTCCGATGGACTTAAACCTACATCATCCGATGGCTTTTCTGAAGACATCTTCCGATGGACTTAAACCTACATCATCCGATGGCTTTTCTGAAGACATCTTCCGATGGACTTAAACCTACATCATCCGATGGCTTTTCTGAAGACATCTTCCGATGGACTTAAACCTACATCATCCGATGGCTTTTCTGAAGACATCTTCCGATGGACTTAAACCTACATCATCCGATGGCTTTTCTGAAGACATCTTCCGATGGACTTAAACCTACATCATCCGATGGCTTTTCTGAAGACATCTTCCGATGGACTTAAACCTACATCATCCGATGGCTTTTCTGAAGACATCTTCCGATGGACTTAAACCTACATCATCCGATGGCTTTTCTGAAGACATCTTCCGATGGACTTAAACCTACATCATCCGATGGCTTTTCTGAAGACATCTTCCGATGGACTTAAACCTACATCATCCGATGGCTTTTCTGAAGACATCTTCCGATGGACTTAAACCTACATCATCCGATGGCTTTTCTGAAGACATCTTCCGATGGACTTAAACCTACATCATCCGATGGCTTTTCTGAAGACATCTTCCGATGGACTTAAACCTACATCATCCGATGGCTTTTCTGAAGACATCTTCCGATGGACTTAAACCTACATCATCCGATGGCTTTTCTGAAGACATCTTCCGATGGACTTAAACCTACATCATCCGATGGCTTTTCTGAAGACATCTTCCGATGGACTTAAACCTACATCATCCGATGGCTTTTCTGAAGACATCTTCCGATGGACTTAAACCTACATCATCCGATGGCTTTTCTGAAGACATCTTCCGATGGACTTAAACCTACATCATCCGATGGCTTTTCTGAAGACATCTTCCGATGGACTTAAACCTACATCATCCGATGGCTTTTCTGAAGACATCTTCCGATGGACTTAAACCTACATCATCCGATGGCTTTTCTGAAGACATCTTCCGATGGACTTAAACCTACATCATCCGATGGCTTTTCTGAAGACATCTTCCGATGGACTTAAACCTACATCATCCGATGGCTTTTCTGAAGACATCTTCCGATGGACTTAAACCTACATCATCCGATGGCTTTTCTGAAGACATCTTCCGATGGACTTAAACCTACATCATCCGATGGCTTTTCTGAAGACATCTTCCGATGGACTTAAACCTACATCATCCGATGGCTTTTCTGAAGACATCTTCCGATGGACTTAAACCTACATCATCCGATGGCTTTTCTGAAGACATCTTCCGATGGACTTAAACCTACATCATCCGATGGCTTTTCTGAAGACATCTTCCGATGGACTTAAACCTACATCATCCGATGGCTTTTCTGAAGACATCTTCCGATGGACTTAAACCTACATCATCCGATGGCTTTTCTGAAGACATCTTCCGATGGACTTAAACCTACATCATCCGATGGCTTTTCTGAAGACATCTTCCGATGGACTTAAACCTACATCATCCGATGGCTTTTCTGAAGACATCTTCCGATGGACTTAAACCTACATCATCCGATGGCTTTTCTGAAGACATCTTCCGATGGACTTAAACCTACATCATCCGATGGCTTTTCTGAAGACATCTTCCGATGGACTTAAACCTACATCATCCGATGGCTTTTCTGAAGACATCTTCCGATGGACTTAAACCTACATCATCCGATGGCTTTTCTGAAGACATCTTCCGATGGACTTAAACCTACATCATCCGATGGCTTTTCTGAAGACATCTTCCGATGGACTTAAACCTACATCATCCGATGGCTTTTCTGAAGACATCTTCCGATGGACTTAAACCTACATCATCCGATGGCTTTTCTGAAGACATCTTCCGATGGACTTAAACCTACATCATCCGATGGCTTTTCTGAAGACATCTTCCGATGGACTTAAACCTACATCATCCGATGGCTTTTCTGAAGACATCTTCCGATGGACTTAAACCTACATCATCCGATGGCTTTTCTGAAGACATCTTCCGATGGACTTAAACCTACATCATCCGATGGCTTTTCTGAAGACATCTTCCGATGGACTTAAACCTACATCATCCGATGGCTTTTCTGAAGACATCTTCCGATGGACTTAAACCTACATCATCCGATGGCTTTTCTGAAGACATCTTCCGATGGACTTAAACCTACATCATCCGATGGCTTTTCTGAAGACATCTTCCGATGGACTTAAACCTACATCATCCGATGGCTTTTCTGAAGACATCTTCCGATGGACTTAAACCTACATCATCCGATGGCTTTTCTGAAGACATCTTCCGATGGACTTAAACCTACATCATCCGATGGCTTTTCTGAAGACATCTTCCGATGGACTTAAACCTACATCATCCGATGGCTTTTCTGAAGACATCTTCCGATGGACTTAAACCTACATCATCCGATGGCTTTTCTGAAGACATCTTCCGATGGACTTAAACCTACATCATCCGATGGCTTTTCTGAAGACATCTTCCGATGGACTTAAACCTACATCACCTCGACATTTCATAATTCATGTTAAATGCACCCAGAATAACCTAACACCAAAGCTCGTAAAATCCTAACTAAAGAAATCATTCCTGGATATTAGTTCAAGCCTCTGGTCATATAGTCAAGCACCTAGTGTGCGTAGCTTAACCCTCACCGGCCCTGATGACATTAGTGTACTAAAGCTACCAGACTCATACTAATGTCAGATTCTCAATCCTAACATTAACAACACCTAGAATCCTATCACCAATGCCATAAATCAAAAAACTCAATAATATCATCATTCTAACATTTGTCCGATTCTAAATCTCCAAGCACCAACCAATATTCATTCAGAAATCTAAGGAAGCTAGTTAGGAATCCTGTTCTTCGTGCATTCTCCGATTCCACACTAAACTCGAACTCCACTCACTCACAATATTATCAAAAATACACACATTGCACTCTCTCTGCTATCTAGCCACTAAAATCTTCAGAAAACGAAGAGAAAACTTACCTAGTTTGAGGAATGAAGATCGGAGAGGAAATCGCCTGGAGCTCTGCTGTGCTTGAGCTGAATACCGAGAAGGGAAATGAGGAAAACAGTGGCGGCTAAACCTCACTAAACCCTCCATTAAATACGTTATCCATTTATAAAATTGCTAATTACCCTTTTGTCCTTACATAGTTATTAACTAACCTAATCACTTTCTCCCTCAATTCTTCCATAAAATTAACACATTATAATTGACAATTAAATTTGGTTTAATAGAGCCGGGTGCTACACACTATCACAGAAAGATGGCAATATGAACATCAAACAACACTTCATGAGTCAGGAGGAAGTGAAAGTAACGAGAATACGAAGATCCAATAGCATCACCCCAGGTGGTCGACATACCAATCAGCAACGACACCACCTGTAACTGTAGTAAACAAATATACTATAATCAGGTTTAGGGATTTGAAACCTAAGGAGCCCATAATCACTGCTCTATCACTCATCTAAGTAACTTGCAAACAAAAAAACATTTATGCAGCAAAAAATGTATTGGGATAACCACGTGATACTTTAACGCCTAAATTGTCAAAAGCATCAAAAGGCTCATCCTCCACTATATATATCACAACAGAAACGAAATACCATGCAACAATCGTAAATGTGGAAAACATACATATATATACGTAAAAAGCTGACGTGCTAGCGACCAGACCTTGTCAGGTTTTTCATATGCAACAACTTATCAAAATTGAGTTTTAAAAATTTTGCAATACAATGCAAGAAGTATAAAACTCATATGTTGATGACGATCGCTCGACTTACGCACAAGAGCAACAACCTCTACAACTAGCTATGTAACACCCGGTTCTTTTCGAGTTTTAGATTTTTGCTATACAATGGTATTTTTGTAAATAAAGTCAATTAAGCCGTTTCGCGAACGGAAAGTTCTATTGGAACTTTATGAATGAATAGGAGTCTCTTGAGGAATAAGCGAATTTTTAGAGATGTAACGACGGTTTTACGAGTTTTGATATTTCTCGTAATATAAGGGTATTTTAGTAAATATAGCAACAAAGTCTGTTTTGTAAATGGAAAGGTTTATTAGAACCCTGGTGATAAATTAGAATATTTGGTGAAATACGGAATTTCGAGGAACCCAAATCAATAGTGTAACGCCCGAATTCGATTTTCCTGTTATTAGAGTTTTATTCGTAAAAATAGTAAATGAAGTCCGTTTTACGAACGGGAAGTTTCATTAGAACCCTAGAAATAAATTGGAATATTTGGAGGAATAAATAAATTTTGGAGGGACCTAATCGATATGCGAAAGAACGGATTTAGTTGAGGGTTGAATAGAGGGATAATATGGTAAATTGTGAAGTCAATATTTTTATAAAAACAAAATACTCTCTCTTCCCTCCCCCATTTCACGATTTTCTTCTTCCTCCAGAGGGCTTTTCCCCTCTTCTCTGCGTTTCCTCTCCTCCGCGGCGATTTCCTCATTCAGTCAACGATTCCACCTCTAGTGATTGGTTTTCTTCCTCCGTTTCCTTCCAATATTGAAGCTCTAGGTAAACTTCGTGTGTTTGACGCATTTAATTTCCAATTTTTAGGATTTAAAACGGTTAGAGTTTTCGTTTAGGGTTTTGAGAAATTATAGGTTTATGTTAGAAATTGTTAGGTTTGCTGTATTATTGACTTACGATGATAGATTGAGAGTTTTCATCGATAGTTAGGTTGAAATTGGTGGTTGAACGATATAAATTCCATTAAATCTAGGTTATGAAATTTGTGAGCGCCATGTGTTCGGTAGAATGTCTGAATGGCATAAATTGAAGTTTTAGGAAATTTCCTATAGCTAGGAGTTCCATTAGTTTTCAAAGTTTGATGATTTAGGCTCGGTTTAATGCTGTGTGTTGTGAAACGTTTTAGGCGAACAACACTCGTGGATGGAGCTTGGTGTGCTACGAACGCGAGGTAAGTCTTCGTGACTCGTTTGGTCGATTTGGCCTACACCATAAGATTATGTTGATTGAGGAATTTAGAGATGTTTGATGAGCTGGGTAATAGGTTGGGTAATTAGTTCTAGTTAAGTTGTCGAATGTTTAAGCTTATTGCTTGTTTATGTTTTGGCTTTATTCACTACATCGTATGTGTTCATGCACCATTGTTTCTGAAAAAGCACGAAAAGAAATTTTCATGCATGTTTTCACGAAAAGGAAAAGGATAATGAAAAAATAAGAATGTACGTAATGATGTTCACGTCGGGGTAGTGGTTCAAACATGGTTGTCCTACAGGTGAAGCATGTTTTCCCCCTGGGTAGATGAAAGGAGCTATCCAACCGCCAGATGAGCCGCTTTTATCTACTGAGAGCGAAGCCCCGGTGACATATATGAAATGGAATAAATAGCGAAAAGGTAGGATGCATGATTTATGAATCGCATACACATAGAATTCATTTGCATTCACGTAGATTTACTGAGCCTTTAGCTCACAGACTGTTTCTATGGTGTAGGTGACTTTTGTTACAGGTGAGGATGACATTCCTTCACTTGATGTATAAGCAGGTTGAAGGAGAATGCCCATGGGAGCGTGCTGGGCAGTCGATGCAAAATTTTGACCCGTGGGGAATGGACGTGTAGGTATTTTGATGAGATAGGATAATTGATTTAGAATGTGCATAGAAAGTGTCTTTTGATTATTAGTTGGAGATTATGATGAAAGGGGTTTGCATAGTTTTGTGTACGAATGTTTAGGATGTCTAAGCGACGATTTCTATTTCGAAATTTACTGAAACTGCTTGGTGATTTTCTTTTAAACTCGTAGGGATTAGGTTTAGTTTCAGACGGATCCACGCAGTTTGTTTTATGAAAATGTAGTTCGTTTTAAATAGGTTTTGAGTCAGGTTTTTGGGTGATTGGCGGAGTGAGAATCGTATGGGGGTTGAAGTGTTTGTTATGAATTGTGTTAGAGGTAAATTGATGAAGGGATGAAGGTATGGATAGAAGTGGTGAAGTGTGTGTGAGTGAGTTGTGCAGGGGAGTCGATGGAAAGAAGGAAGAGGGAAAGAGGCAAACTCTTTGGAATTCAGATTCCAGAGAGGTTGCCGATCGATTGCCAAGGAGGGTGATCGATCGGCTCCTCATTGGCTACGCTCTCGAAGAAATTTCAGAGCGTGTGCCGATCGATCGCCTGCATGGGCGATCGATCGGCTAAGATGGAAATTCTCGGGGGCGAACGATCACCTGGCACAAAATTGCCACAGCCGATAGATCGACTGAAATGGCCGATCGGTCGATCGGCTATGCAAATTTTGGGCAAAAATGCCTTGTTTGCCCTTGATCAATGGGCGAACGTTTCTGTGTTTTCAGGTTCTATTTAATGATTTTCGAGACGATTTCAATGATTTAGACTTTGATTTAAAACTTTTGAAGTCGAAATTACTTAGTGCACAAAAAATAATAATAATAATAATTTCTACGGGAAATTAAGGGTAAAGAATTAGGGACGTTAAATGTAACAACCCCAGTTGGAGTCGCCACGTAATTCATAACTTAACCTCTTAATCAATCGATTCTTACTTCATGCACCTTGTTCATTATTAGTATTATATATATTTTTTTTTTTTTGCAAACATCTCCTAACATCTCCTAAACCGATGGTCACGTGCCCGCCACGCGACACATCTGTTTCTAAACATCTCTTAATTTGCATCTGCCGATAGAGTCATAGACTCGCAACGACCGATGGTAAAGCATCTACCGGTCACTAGGCGACAAACTAGCTCTTATATCATCCGGTATTTGAAATACCTTACATCTACCGATAGACATGTGCAATTCACGTGTTCACTTAATACACCTTCCGATAGAAATCATCCGTCGGTAGATGCAAACTCTTAACATCTTCCGATAGAAATCATCCATCGGTAGATGCAAACTCTTAACACCTTCCGATAGAAATCATCTGTCGGTAGATGCAAACTCTTAACATCTTCCGATAGAAATCATCCGTCGGTAGATGCAAACTCTTAACATCTTCCGATAGAAATCATCCATCGGTAGATGCAAACTCTTAACATCTTCCGATAGAAATCATCCATCGGTAGATGCAAACTCTTAACATCTTCCGATAGAAATCATCCATCGGTAGATGCAAACTCTTAACATCTTCCGATAGAAATCATCCATCGGTAGATGCAAACTCTTAACATCTTCCGATAGAAATCATCCATCGGTAGATGCAAACTCTTAACATCTTCCGATAGAAATCATCCATCGGTAGATGCAAACTCTTAACATCTTCCGATAGAAATCATCCATCGGTAGATGCAAACTCTTAACATCTTCCGATAGAAATCATCCATCGGTAGATGCAAACTCTTAACATCTTCCGATAGAAATCATCCATCGGTAGATGCAAACTCTTAACATCTTCCGATAGAAATCATCCATCGGTAGATGCAAACTCTTAACATCTTCCGATAGAAATCATCCATCGGTAGATGCAAACTCTTAACATCTTCCGATAGAAATCATCCATCGGTAGATGCAAACTCTTAACATCTTCCGATAGAAATCATCCATCGGTAGATGCAAACTCTTAACATCTTCCGATAGAAATCATCCATCGGTAGATGCAAACTCTTAACATCTTCCGATAGAAATCATCCATCGGTAGATGCAAACTCTTAACATCTTCCGATAGAAATCATCCATCGGTAGATGCAAACTCTTAACATCTTCCGATAGAAATCATCCATCGGTAGATGCAAACTCTTAACATCTTCCGATAGAAATCATCCATCGGTAGATGCAAACTCTTAACATCTTCCGATAGAAATCATCCATCGGTAGATGCAAACTCTTAACATCTTCCGATAGAAATCATCCATCGGTAGATGCAAACTCTTAACATCTTCCGATAGAAATCATCCATCGGTAGATGCAAACTCTTAACATCTTCCGATAGAAATCATCCATCGGTAGATGCAAACTCTTAACATCTTCCGATAGAAATCATCCATCGGTAGATGCAAACTCTTAACATCTTCCGATAGAAATCATCCATCGGTAGATGCAAACTCTTAACATCTTCCGATAGAAATCATCCATCGGTAGATGCAAACTCTTAACATCTTCCGATAGAAATCATCCATCGGTAGATGCAAACTCTTAACATCTTCCGATAGAAATCATCCATCGGTAGATGCAAACTCTTAACATCTTCCGATAGAAATCATCCATCGGTAGATGCAAACTCTTAACATCTTCCGATAGAAATCATCCATCGGTAGATGCAAACTCTTAACATCTTCCGATAGAAATCATCCATCGGTAGATGCAAACTCTTAACATCTTCCGATAGAAATCATCCATCGGTAGATGCAAACTCTTAACATCTTCCGATAGAAATCATCCATCGGTAGATGCAAACTCTTAACATCTTCCGATAGAAATCATCCATCGGTAGATGCAAACTCTTAACATCTTCCGATAGAAATCATCCATCGGTAGATGCAAACTCTTAACATCTTCCGATAGAAATCATCCATCGGTAGATGCAAACTCTTAACATCTTCCGATAGAAATCATCCATCGGTAGATGCAAACTCTTAACATCTTCCGATAGAAATCATCCATCGGTAGATGCAAACTCTTAACATCTTCCGATAGAAATCATCCATCGGTAGATGCAAACTCTTAACATCTTCCGATAGAAATCATCCATCGGTAGATGCAAACTCTTAACATCTTCCGATAGAAATCATCCATCGGTAGATGCAAACTCTTAACATCTTCCGATAGAAATCATCCATCGGTAGATGCAAACTCTTAACATCTTCCGATAGAAATCATCCATCGGTAGATGCAAACTCTTAACATCTTCCGATAGAAATCATCCATCGGTAGATGCAAACTCTTAACATCTTCCGATAGAAATCATCCATCGGTAGATGCAAACTCTTAACATCTTCCGATAGAAATCATCCATCGGTAGATGCAAACTCTTAACATCTTCCGATAGAAATCATCCATCGGTAGATGCAAACTCTTAACATCTTCCGATAGAAATCATCCATCGGTAGATGCAAACTCTTAACATCTTCCGATAGAAATCATCCATCGGTAGATGCAAACTCTTAACATCTTCCGATAGAAATCATCCATCGGTAGATGCAAACTCTTAACATCTTCCGATAGAAATCATCCATCGGTAGATGCAAACTCTTAACATCTTCCGATAGAAATCATCCATCGGTAGATGCAAACTCTTAACATCTTCCGATAGAAATCATCCATCGGTAGATGCAAACTCTTAACATCTTCCGATAGAAATCATCCATCGGTAGATGCAAACTCTTAACATCTTCCGATAGAAATCATCCATCGGTAGATGCAAACTCTTAACATCTTCCGATAGAAATCATCCATCGGTAGATGCAAACTCTTAACATCTTCCGATAGAAATCATCCATCGGTAGATGCAAACTCTTAACATCTTCCGATAGAAATCATCCATCGGTAGATGCAAACTCTTAACATCTTCCGATAGAAATCATCCATCGGTAGATGCAAACTCTTAACATCTTCCGATAGAAATCATCCATCGGTAGATGCAAACTCTTAACATCTTCCGATAGAATTCAGTTGCATAGTTTATGTCTTATCTGTTCATGGGAAAACATGTTCTTTAACACCTTTCAATATGATAAAACGTCATGAGGCATGAACATGAGAACGTACTAACTCATCAGCCAAAGATTAGTAAATTCATCCGAGGGGAAATCAGAACATAAGTTAAACATCAACATAGTAACAGACAGTAGCTTAATAACTCCTAATCATTGTATAGGTTTAGACCTTAGATCCTGTGAGTAGGGCCATAATGGCCAGAAATATTACACATCACTTACCGTTTACTTAGCAAACTTGAACTCCTTCTTCGAAATTCTTCACCTAAAACATTTCACATCACAGTAGTTTAAAACCACAAACTAAAAGGTACAATCAAGTCATCCTAGAAATCTAATAACTAAGTCATTCCCGAATCCCCTAGTCTAGTTCTCTGTGTGCAGTCAGAAATCCAAAATCAAAACGGCTAGGTCCAACTATCGATTAATCAGGGTCGGTTATATTAAATGTCCAGAATCGATTCGGAAATGACATTACAAAAATCCAGATTATAAATGTCGCTATTGCTATTCGGCCATTGGAGAAACCAAATTCCAACGCCAAGCTGAAAAACAGAGTTTAACAACTAACTGACAACTACATTGTCTAATCCATACCTTGAGCATAGAGTATCCGAGAAATGGCAAGGGAACCGATCGTCGAAGGAAGGATTACTGGCAGGCAGAGAGTGAGAGCTCGGGAGAGGAAATCGCTGAAAGGAGAAAATGTCGGCTACAGTGGTATTTGTGAGATTTAAAAACTTTCCATCTCCTTTATATA
This sequence comes from Begonia masoniana, assembly GCA_022432975.1. Classification (NCBI taxonomy): domain Eukaryota; kingdom Viridiplantae; phylum Streptophyta; class Magnoliopsida; order Cucurbitales; family Begoniaceae; genus Begonia; species Begonia masoniana. The sequence goes on from CM039502.1 coordinate 22,717,762, forward strand.
TCGATCACAGCCCACCCTAATTTCAATTTTGCCACTCAACCTAGTTCACACAATTTGGAACAAATCTTAGTATTAAATTTAAATCAAAAGGTCCAAAAAAATAAGGGTGACAGTTAATTCCGTTAAGAAAATCATCGACTGAAAATGTCGGGTGTTACATTACAAGCTCAATATCCACAAACTTCTTTGAGTCTAAAACAAAATCGAAGTCATGAATATCCCCTTCTAAACACTAAGTGATGAGAACCATAGGTATGGAGAACCCGAGATCCTTCAACAACATGGAATTAAGACTTGAAACGCCTTTGCATTAAGTATGAGGAACCCCTATAATTTTACCAACAGTGTGGCGACCCCAACCCGGCCAGGGCCGCCACGGAAAGACCGTAACGTAATCTTAACTTAAATCCTAAAATAGCTCACGTAAAATTTTTCTTTTTATAACACTCGCAATGTTTCGACTTCTAAACCACTACATCGAAGTCTCGGATTATTAAAATCCCTTAAAATCATTCAAATAATCAATAATTAAACTAAGAAACAATTAAAAGGGAAAAATCGTCAAAGTGCCCAGCATAGGGAGGGGGGATCAGTCACCCTCCCTGCTGGCGATCGCTCGCCAGCAAAGTAAAAACGAGGGGCGATCGATCGCCCGATTTGGGAGATCGTTCGCCCCACATGGTTGCCCAGCGATCGCTTAACAGGCGATCGCTCGGCAACCGCTCTGGAAATTTAATTCCAGAGCGTTGCCTTAACTATCCAACCACCGATCGATCGCCACCCCAGGGGCGATCGATCGGCAGGGGCTCTGGATTTCGAACTCCAGAGCTCTGCTTCTTCTTTCCTTCTTCTCCACCTTCCTTTCCTTTCATAGTTCAACCAACCATTTTAACATGCACTACCCAAATTCCACATCAAACCCATTCAACAACACGCATCACCCGACATTATTCGTTACTCGAAACACAACTCTAACTTAGTCTATACACTCTCAAATTTCACGAAAACTGACTGCATGGATCGCTCTAAAACCGTGCGCATCCCTACAGTCATAAATCACCTAAAATCATCAAATAAAACCCAATTAAATTCTCAAGACAACATCAACATTATAAATGAAATTTCCTTAAAACATCCCCAAAACAAACACGTCACCAAATCGTTCAAAACGACACAACTTCTAACCTACATTCACTATACAATTCCCAAAATATCAAACTTTCCCCCACATAACCTAAAATCTCTCACATTTTTAACATCAAAACAAGCTTACATTGATTACCCAAAATATCTCGGAGCACACCACCGTCACCAAACCTTGCCAAAACACACCCAGTCACCACGAGCACCATCCGTCGACCACCTATTCTTTGCCATCGAGAGAACTCTCACCTTCACACCTGTCACCTACATCATGCAACATAAACATTAAGCCTAATGCTTAGCAAGGGAATGCATTATAGATGACGTATGCATGAATGCATGACTTTTCATAAAACATGTTCATTTACTTGTTCTTATTCTTTTTCATTTTCGTTAACATGGATTAAGGTGGGGATCTTGTCAGGGAGTGTAGGCCAAGTGCGTGTACATAGTCCTTTCGGCCGTATTCATAGTCCATCGCGTGGAAGTGACATTGGTTTTGTTGTTATGGCCATACAGTCCCACCAACAATCATTACTTGTCTTTTACATACATCATACATGAAACGTTTCATATGACATTTGAGAAAACATGATGCATGAGGAATCTACGTATAACATATCATCAAAACATATCATCAAACAATTCACAATGTACATGGACATACATTATTCTTAACGAATTTCACAAACAACTAATAACTAACATCCTAGGCTACCCAACTCAGTAAACCCCACAATCAGAAAATCATCATTAAAATACAAAAGCCTAACGTTGACACGATGTAGGGCCTTAAGGGCCAGAAACCTAGCACCCACTTACCTGGCGTCCGTAGCAAGCCGTGCACCGTCCGAAAAGTCGTCTCCACCTAAAGTATTTCACAAATAAGGGCATTAAAATCTATCCTAAATCAACGAATTCCATACTTAAACCAAGCTCCTAGTTAAGGCTATTCTTCCTAAAACTTTCATTTTCTCCATTCGGGCATTTCATCGAGCACGTTGTGCTCACAAACTTAAAACTCCATTGATGGATTTCTCCATTCCTCCAACAACCCCAAAATTAACCTAACAATCACCCAAGCACCATTAATCCATTCAATCTACCTAAATAACAACAAATACATCATCAAAGGGCATTAATATCTTTAAACTATCAATTTCTAACAAAACCTACGATTTCTCAACCCTAACTCAAATTAACCCTACCTGAAATCAAGCCTAAAACAACAACTAAACTTGCCCAAAGTATAGGACTTACCTTGAGTAGTGGTTTGGGGAGGAAAACTCGAAGAAAAATCGCCGGAATCGGAGGAGTTGATCGGCATTGAAGGAAACGGCCGTGGAGGAAGAAAATGTCGCAAGGGAGAGAGGGAGAGAAGGCTTCACGATTCTAGGAGAAGAGAAAAGAGAGAAGGGGGGTATTTGTTTTAAATGAAATTTGATTTCCTAAATTACCATTTTGCCCTTACTTCAATTCTTTGCTTAATTCTTATTTCGTCTATCGATTTGGTTTCTCTGAAATTTTCTTAAACCTCTAAATATTCCAATTTAATCCTAGGGTTCTAACGAAACTCTCCGTTTGCGAAACAGACTTAATTTACTATTTTTACGAATTAAAACACTATAGGCGGAAAACCGTAACTCGGCGTTACACTATCGATTTAAATTTCTAAAAATTTACTTATTCTTCTAAAAATCCCCATAAGTTTCTAGGATCCAAACAAAATTGTCCGCTCCGAAAACGGATCAATATTTCTTAGTTACGAAAATACCCTTGGAGCGGAAACCCGAAAAACTCGGATGTTACAAACAGAACCAAGTTATCAAGCAAATGAGCTTAATCCCAAACTTGTGGTTAGAACAAAAACAATGAAGTTGAACTTCCAATTTTTAACTTGAAGACTGTCAAGTTCTTCACAAAGAACCAAAAAGAAAATTCTAACAAAAGCACAAAGTATTTCATATGTATTATTTATGCCCGCTTGAAGATTTTAAATAAGCTACAAATAATCATGAAAATAACCCTAAAATAATGGGTATGATTGAGGCAATCTATAGGTTTATAAGACAAAAAACTTAACTAATTTAACAAAAAAAAAGAAACTTGGACCACTTAAACAAAGGAGAATTCGACCATTCCTTTGGGTTGTGCACCACGCACTCCATGGAAGCTTGGGGACCAAGTAGTCACGCCCTTCTCCATGATTTAGAAATATTTGCTTGCCAATTTAAAATATGGTAACTTGATTTCTTTGAAGATCAAATCCACGTGGATCTTCATATATCTTATCCTCTATTGCATCTTCATCAATGCTTACCATATTTATTGGTTTTAGCTCATGTTGGGTTGATCCTCTCTCTTGTATTTCTAAAACCAAACTATAAAGTGCTTCATGCATTTTCTTAGTGATTGATCTTGTTATTGTACCTCCTATATCTTGACATGGATTTTTGTCTTTGGGCTTAGGCTTGGTCTTGGACTTAGTTTCATCTTGATTCGCATCACTAAGAGAAACATGGTTGGGTTCTATACCTGAACTAGGCACCAAAACCGAAAGCACTACAAACGATAACAAGTTCTTGGAGTGTCTAAAAAAAATCAAAGTCATGAATAGTCCCTAATGTTTGAGTGATTTACAGATCCTTCAAATTTTTTAGTTGTTAACTATTTTGACTTTGTTGTCAATTATTAAATTTAATATGTGTATACCATATTTTTCATTTAATGAGATGTTTTATCGCGATCTGTAACCCCTCTGTCAAATTCTAGGCTTATTTTGAACTTTATCACACGATCGACATAGTTTAAAATCTTAATAGAGGAGATCACAAGAGTTCAAAATAGGATTACAAATCAGCAGAAGGGTTGACAATACTACGAAATGGGTATCACATGAGAGAGTTATGCTTCTCCAAAGTTGATAAATTGTTCTCGGCCAGAGTAGTAATCCGAGCTCCGGCGACCTCTAGTATTTAATCATAACTTTTGTTCCACATTGACTTAGGCCGTGATATTTTGAGGGTTAATTTCCAACATCCAAGGGTAGAAGCTGTTAAAATTTCAGCCCAAAAGCCAAGTACAGCTCGAGTTGTTGTTGTGCCAAGTTGCTATCTGTTTCTGGCAAAATAGCAAGTCCGATTTTCATGTGCCTTGAAGTTCACCCATTTTGAGACACATCATTTGGTATCAGAGCCTTGCTCCTTTAACCACTCTTTCCATGTGCATTTGAATCTCTTGAATCATGGTAAGAAGTCATTCTTTGTCTTATAAAAGTTTTTGTTATAACTTGTCAAAGTCGAGCCATTCTTTTGTTGAAAAACCAATATGAACTTTTGAAGTGTAAAATGATGCAATTTTTGCACTTTTTCTTGACATTGGCCATGGTCTTAGAAGGTTATTAAAGTTTCTTGGGGAGCGTACTCATGCTATGGTAGAGGAGGAAAAAAATATATTTTGATTCTTGTGAACAAATAGTTGACAATCGGTTGGAGTTGTTGGGAGAGGGTCTTGTACAGCCTCCACCACCAAATGTTTCTTTTGATTCCTTATGTGGTTTGAATGGTTTGGATAAATGCTACCCTATTGTAGAAATAGTCATTTCTAAGGATGATAAAAGAGCTCCTTCTTAAGAGGAAGAGTCCATGGACTCTGAGAATTCACAATTTTTTATGGATAATGGGATTGTCACTTTGCATGACCGAGATGTTATGTATCAAAAGGAAGAAATTTTGGTAAAGGGATATGAAGAGAGGTTCTCTACAACAAGCATGGAAGAAGAAAAGATACATGAAGAAATATCTTATGTAAAAAAGCGTCATTCCCTTTGATGATTCAAAAACCTCCAAGTCTAGAAAACCAAGAGGAGGTATTGATAAATGTGCAAGATTTCTACATTCCAAGATGGCCCAAAGTTGAGGTTTATTTTTATTTCTTCAAAAAAAGGATTCTTGAAAAGGAAGTTTCCTTGGTTAAAGGACACAAAGATCTCCTTGAAGATATTCTTTTCGGGAAATTTTGGCCATATGATAAGAGTAGTGTATGAAGATTACAAGGAACCAAGTTCATTCAAGTCTATTGGGAAGGATCTCAAATTAACTCCTTTCCAATCAAGACATGAGCACAACGCCATGGCAGAAAAGAAGGTTAGGGAAACTTGGTTAAGATCATCAAATGACTCATGGAGCACTCAAAATTGCCAAGACTCAAAGGGGTTCCAAGTTTATTTTTCTCTATCAAAAGTGGGGGAGAATACAACTTATTCGGTTACATCATTTCTTTCCTTCGACTTCCTTAGTATTTTTGTGGAACTCACTTATTATATGTTGGATAAATTCAAGGATAATGCTGTTAATGATGAATAACATGTCTACTTGGTTGATTCTTTTATTCCGACTTAATCAAGGTACGATTTATCAACACTGTGTTTATTTGAGTGAAGGCAAACTAAATTTTTTTCTCAAGTGTTACTCAAATTTTCTTAAAGGGGCTTTTGAGTTGGTTTATCTCAATTGGTGTAGCAGCTTTGGTGGATAGGAGAATTTTGATGAGGATTTATAACTTGGCCGTGAGGATATAGGCATGTGGCTTAATAGTTATGCTTTGGCAAAAGCATTTATGGATGAATGTCTCAGGTTGGCAATGAAATTTATTAAACTTTTGGAGCTGAATTCTTTGCTTATTATATTTTTTTGAATTTGAAGAAGAGGTTGTCAATGGAGTTGAGCAAAACAATACAAATAATTATATCTTTGGCAACATGGTTAAGTTTCGGTCGCACAATTTTATTGCTTGCTTATATATGTTGTCTCTGTGTCTTCTCTTGAATTTTCTTGGATTTGAGGTCAAATTCTTTTCAATCTCGAGAGAATGATGTGCCATGGGAACCGCTCACATGATTCCGAGCCAATGAGTTTTCTAACCTCGTTGCTAACTTTGTAGGTCAAGCATTTAGCGATAACTTGAAGGAGAAATCAAACCTTAAGTGTAGGATAATTGCAAGGAATAAAGAGAAGACAAGCCAATCAAATCCTTTGACCGATTAGCATGAAAGCCAATACGAGTATCTTCTCCAAATGCAACATAGTTTTTGAGGTTAACTTAAAGTTTGAGGATCATGGCCACTTGAAGGAAGGACCAAGCTTAGGCTCAAATACTTGACACATTTCAAAGACACCAAGGAGACCATGTCTAAGAACAATTTTGAACCAACAATCTTCATGGATGATAACCAAGGCCGAAATCAAGAAGGCTCATTTAATCTAACTTTGTGTTTATTTATTTTGAATCTTTGTTGAACACTATGCTTTCATATTTTGAATATTTGATGGTGGATACCATCTTGAGAGGAATTGAGAGACACATGGCAAGAGGAGACCACAAAGTGATGGTTACCCCTTTTGGCTGAACTTAAAGTTTGAGGATCATGGCCACTTGAAGGAAGGACAAAGCTTAGGCTCAAATACTTGACACATTTCAAAGACACCAAGGAGACCATGTCTAAGAACAATTTTGAACCAACAATCTTCATGGATGATAGCCAAGGCCGAAATCAAGAAGGCTCATTTAATCCAACTTTGTGTTTTATTTATTTTGAATCTTTGTTTAACACTATGCTTTCATATTTTGAATATTTGATGGTGGATACCATCTTGAAAGGAATTGAGAGACACATGGCAAGAGGAGACCACAAAGTGATGGTTACCCCTTTTGGCTGAACCTCCCCCCCTTCCCCTTTCCCACTTTCATTTTACCCTTTTTGTATTAGTCTTCTTTTTAGGTTGCAAACTCTAATCTAGTTATGGTATTTATACCACTCTTATGAGCTGCTATTGGCAGCACATTTGGGAATAGAAAATTTAAGTTAATCTTCATCCAAACGTTGAGTCACCTCCTCTACTCGTTGAGTCATATCCGATCGAGTATGTGTGTTTTGGCTTCTATCTTTGTCAGTGTAGTGGAATTCATTGCACTGCTCTCATCTCTACCTCTTATCCTGAAGGTAGAAAATTTAGCAAGGTGTATCAAGCTCTCATCATGGCAAGTTGGAGTGCTCTTCCTCAAGGAGAGCCAAAGACATGAAAAAGTGTAGCCTTATCACTTTCCTGACCAACGAGCACAATTTCAGCCATATATTTTCATCCCCATCAATCCATCCCCTCATTTTTGGACACAATAAACCTAACACATACAACTTTAACCAGCCAAAAGAGTTGCATCCATACGTTCTCACACAAGAGAGTTATGCCTCTCCAAACTTGATACATTGTTCTCTGCAAGAGCAGTAATCTGAGCTCAGGCGACCTCCAATATTTTAATCATAACTTTTGTTCCACATCAACTTAGGCCGTTATATTTTGAGGGTTCATTTCCAACATCCATAACTAGAAGCTCTTACAATTTCAGCCCTAGAAGCTAAGTACAGCTCGAGTTGTTGTTGTGCCAAGGTTCTGTCTGTTTTTGCCAAAACAGCAAGTCCAATTTTCATGTGCCTTGAAGTTTACCCATTTTGAGGCAAATTAGGTATTTATACCATCATTAAGGGATGCTCTCAGCAGCACATTTGGAATAGAAAATTTCAAGTTCATCTTCGTCCAAACCTTGAAGCTTCCAAGCATCAAGTAGCCTCCTTTCCTCGGTGAGTCATATCCGATCGAGTGTGTGTGTGTTTTTGTTTCCATCTTTGTGAGTGTAGTGGAATCCATTGTATTGCTTCCTTCTCTACCTCCTCCCCTGAAGGTAGAATATTCAGCAAGGGTGTATCAAGATATCATCATAGCAAGTTGGAGTGCTCATTCTCAGGTTAGACAAAGACCTGAGAAGGTGCATCATTATCAATTTCAAGACCAATGAACACCACTTCATCCATATCTTTTCATCCCTAACGATTCAATCTCTCATTTTTGGAAACAATCAACCTCACACATACAACTTAAACCTTCACAAAAATCGCATCCATTTGTTTTCACACGAGAGATTTATGCCTCTCAAAAGTTGATATATTGTTCTCTGTAAGAGCAGTAATCTGAGCTCTGGCGACCTCCAATATTTTAAATATAACTTTTCTTTCCCCATTGACTTAGATCGTGATATTTTGAGGGTTCATTTCTAATATCTAGGGCTAAAAGCTGTTAAAATTTCAGCCTGAAAAGTCAAGTACAACTCGAGTTGTTGGTTTTCAAAGTTGTTGTCTGTTTCTAGCAAAATAGTACAAGCCCGATTGTCAGGTGCTTTTAATAAGTTCACCCATTTTGAGGAACATCATTTGGTATGAGAGCAATGTTCTTTCTTGCTCTTTTTCTCTGTTTATTGGTATTTTGTTTGCTTAAAATGATGATAAGGAGTGGGGGCAATACCGCTCAAAATCGTTACTCAACAAACCAACCGAGTGCACAACCACCTTCAAAGGAGGGTGATTATAGTGTACGTTAGCTTGATAAACTTAGAGACATATATATGACCTTGCATCAACTAATATTGGAGACAATAAGTCTATAACGACCCATTTTCCTAATAAGATATTGTCCGCTCTTGAAATAAGGTCGTAACCCAATATCCTTCCCTCACGGCTTTATTTGGCGAAGACTTCTCAGTCGGTCACCCAACATGGTACTACTCTCGTCGAAGCACTTTTAACTTCAGAGTTCTTATGAGATCTGTTGTCAATTGTACTCCAAAACACGTCTTACTATCTTGGGAGGGTTTCCTTATATATGTTTTATTTCCACATACTTCCCCAAGCGATATGAGATTGTGACAACCCCCTCTTTACGACCTGGGATTCGCTTACACTCGAGTCCGGGATCCACCCCGCAACCCGAGGTTTGCCCTGCAGTCATACTCATACGTACACATCTGGGTCATCACAATCACCCCCCTTCGGGGGCCCAACGTTCCCGTTGTCCACATTTCCGGTTGGGTACAAGCTCTAATACCATGTGTAATGACTCTTTTTCCCAGTAAGATATTGTCCACTCTAGGATTGGGGCGTAACCCAATATTCTTCCCTCACGGCTTTGTTTGGCAAGGACTTCCGAGTCGGTCACCCAACCTAGTATTTCTCTCACTGAAGCACTTTTAACTTCGGAGTTCTTATGGGATTCATTGCCAATTGTGCTCCAAAAAACGTCTTACTATCTTGAGAGGGTTTTCTTACATATGTTTTATTTCCATATACTTCCCCAAGCGATGTAAGATTGTGACGACCCCTTCTTTACGACCCGAGATTTGCCTATACTCGAGTCTGAGATCCACCTCGCAACTCGAGGTTTGTCCCTGCAGTCGTACTCATACGTACTACATCCGGGTCATCACAATCACCCCCCCTCGGGAGCCTAACTGTCACGACCCTAATACTGTACCCGTATTTTCCGTACCATATTTTTTTTTTGAACCGAAAATCCGTTAATTAAACACTGTTTTTTTTTTTTTTTTTTTTTTTTTTTTTTTTTTTTTTTTTTTTTTTTTTTTTTTTTTTTTTTTTTTTTTTTTTTTTTTTTTTTTTTTTTTTTTTTTTTTTTTTTTTTTTTTTTTTTTTTTTTTTTTTTTTTTTTTTTTTTTTTTTTTTTTTTTTTTTTTTTTTTTTTTTTTTTTTTTTTTTTTTTTTTTTTTTTTTTTTTTTTTTTTTTTTTTTTTTTTTTTTTTTTTTTTTTTTTTTTTTTTTTTTTTTTTTTTTTTTTTTTTTTTTTTTTTTTTTTTTTTTTTTTTTTTTTTTTTTTTTTTTTTTTTTTTTTTTTTTTTTTTTTTTTTTTTTTTTTTTTTTTTTTTTTTTTTTTTTTTTTTTTTTTTTTTTTTTTTTTTTTTTTTTTTTTTTTTTTTTTTTTTTTTTTTTTTTTTTTTTTTTTTTTTTTTTTGCGTCATCACAATCACCCCCCCTTGGGAGCCTAACTGTCACGACCCTAATATTGTACCCGTATTTTCCGTACCATATATTTTTTTTTAACCTAATATCTTTAATTAAACACTGGGCGGAACCTAAATCGAAATCGAAACCAAAATCGAAATCGGAATTAAAATCTAACTTTAAAACATTTAAATCAAATATAATAAAACCATTATTTAAAACTAATTTTGATTAAAATAAAAGGGAAGGGCAGAATTGACATTCTGCCAGAGGAAAGGAGGCCGCGCCCAGTCTCTGCAGCATGCAGCGACTGATCGCTGCATGCACTGCATGTTGCAGCGATCGATCTCTGCAGCAATGCAGAGATCGATCGCTGCATATGCTAACAAGCAGCGATCGATCTCTGCATTGCTGCAGAGATCGATCGCTGCAGCTAGCAAGCCAGCGATCGATCTCTGCATTACTGCAGAGATCGATCGCTGCACTCTATGCAGCGATCACCACGCGATCCCTTCTGTTTTCTCTTCTGTTTTCTCTTCTTCTCTGTTTCCTTTATTTTCACAAGTGCTCTCTGGATTCCAGAGAGCAACCAACACAATTCAACCTAACACAATTCAACCTACTCCTATCAGTTTATAACGTATTTTAAACTCAATCAACCCACAGCAGACTTTGCGAAATCCAACTGCATGGATAGCTCTAAAAATCAAGCTTATCCGTATCCAACCTACAACATTTCTAAAACATTTCTATAACGTCTACACAATTATCCAGCCAAAACATCCCAAAATCTATACATACTATCCCCACGGGTCAGGTGAGCCTCGACTGCGCCAGCACACCTCCGCAGCCATCCTCCGTCAACTAAATCATGCCTCAGGTGGAGGGACATCGTCCTCACCTGGTACCTCGAAGTCTATGTCACCTACACCATACAACACACTATGAGATAAAATCCCAGTAAGCTCTACGTAAATGCAATGCATGCTGTGCGTATGAGTTCGATAAATCATGCTTTATTTTATCTTACTATGCAATGCTCAATAGGTGTCACCGAGATCCTATCCCTCTAACCGGAGAGAGCTCATCCAGCGGGCGGACTACTCTTTCCAGCTAGAGGCGGGGGGTGCACGCTTACAACACGTACAGCCGTGCCTGAGCCCCACCTCGCGTGACCAATACGCCTTTCGGCCAATACGCCTTTCGGCCAATAAGCCTTTCGGCCAATAAGCCTTTCGGCCAATAAGCCTTTCGGCCAATAAGCCTTTCGGCCAATAAGCCTTTCGGCCAATGCTATGCTCAATACGCCTTTCGGCCAATGCTATGCTCAATACGCCTTTCGGCCAATGCTATGCTCAATACGCCTTTCGGCCAATGCTATGCTCAATACGCCTTTCGGCCAATGCTATGCTCAATACGCCTTTCGGCCAATAAGCCTTTCGGCCAATAAGCCTTTCGGCCAATAAGCCTTTCGGCCAATAAGCCTTTCGGCCAATGCTATGCTCAATACGCCTTTCGGCCAATGCTATGCTCAATACGCCTTTCGGCCAATGCTATGCTCAATACGCCTTTCGGCCAATAAGCCTTTCGGCCAATGCTATGCTCAATACGCCTTTCGGCCAATAAGCCTTTCGGCCAATAAGCCTTTCGGCCAATAAGCCTTTCGGCCAATAAGCCTTTCGGCCAATGCTATGCTCAATACGCCTTTCGGCCAATAAGCCTTTCGGCCAATAAGCCTTTCGGCCAATAAGCCTTTCGGCCAATAAGCCTTTCGGCCAATGCTATGCTCAATACGCCTTTCGGCCAATAAGCCTTTCGGCCAATGCTATGCTCAATACGCCTTTCGGCCAATGCTATGCTCAATACGCCTTTCGGCCAATGCTATGCTCAATACGCCTTTCGGCCAATGCTATGCTCAATACGCCTTTCGGCCAATAAGCCTTTCGGCCAATAAGCCTTTCGGCCAATGCTATGCTCAATACGCCTTTCGGCCAATAAGCCTTTCGGCCAATGCTATGCTCAATACGCCTTTCGGCCAATAAGCCTTTCGGCCAATGCTATGCTCAATACGCCTTTCGGCCAATAAGCCTTTCGGCCAATGCTATGCTCAATACGCCTTTCGGCCAATGCTATGCTCAATACGCCTTTCGGCCAATAAGCCTTTCGGCCAATAAGCCTTTCGGCCAATAAGCCTTTCGGCCAATGCTATGCTCAATACGCCTTTCGGCCAATGCTATGCTCAATACGCCTTTCGGCCAATAAGCCTTTCGGCCAATGCTATGCTCAATACGCCTTTCGGCCAATGCTATGCTCAATACGCCTTTCGGCCAATGCTATGCTCAATACGCCTTTCGGCCAATGCTATGCTCAATACGCCTTTCGGCCAATAAGCCTTTCGGCCAATGCTATGCTCAATACGCCTTTCGGCCAATGCTATGCTCAATACGCCTTTCGGCCAATGCTATGCTCAATACGCCTTTCGGCCAATGCTATGCTCAATACGCCTTTCGGCCAATGCTATGCTCAATACGCCTTTCGGCCAATGCTATGCTCAATACGCCTTTCGGCCAATGCTATGCTCAATACGCCTTTCGGCCAATGCTATGCTCAATACGCCTTTCGGCCAATGCTATGCTCAATACGCCTTTCGGCCAATAAGCCTTTCGGCCAATGCTATGCTCAATACGCCTTTCGGCCAATGCTATGCTCAATACGCCTTTCGGCCAATGCTATGCTCAATACGCCTTTCGGCCAATAAGCCTTTCGGCCAATGCTATGCTCAATACGCCTTTCGGCCAATGCTATGCTCAATACGCCTTTCGGCCAATGCTATGCTCAATACGCCTTTCGGCCAATGCTATGCTCAATACGCCTTTCGGCCAATGCTATGCTCAATACGCCTTTCGGCCAATGCTATGCTCAATACGCCTTTCGGCCAATGCTATGCTCAATACGCCTTTCGGCCAATGCTATGCTCAATACGCCTTTCGGCCAATAAGCCTTTCGGCCAATGCTATGCTCAATACGCCTTTCGGCCAATGCTATGCTCAATACGCCTTTCGGCCAATGCTATGCTCAATACGCCTTTCGGCCAATGCTATGCTCAATACGCCTTTCGGCCAATGCTATGCTCAATACGCCTTTCGGCCAATGCTATGCTCAATACGCCTTTCGGCCAATGCTATGCTCAATACGCCTTTCGGCCAATGCTATGCTCAATACGCCTTTCGGCCAATGCTATGCTCAATACGCCTTTCGGCCAATGCTATGCTCAATACGCCTTTCGGCCAATGCTATGCTCAATACGCCTTTCGGCCAATGCTATGCTCAATACGCCTTTCGGCCAATGCTATGCTCAATACGCCTTTCGGCCAATGCTATGCTCAATACGCCTTTCGGCCAATGCTATGCTCAATACGCCTTTCGGCCAATGCTATGCTCAATACGCCTTTCGGCCAATGCTATGCTCAATACGCCTTTCGGCCAATGCTATGCTCAATACGCCTTTCGGCCAATAAGCCTTTCGGCCAATGCTATGCTCAATACGCCTTTCGGCCAATGCTATGCTCAATACGCCTTTCGGCCAATAAGCCTTTCGGCCAATGCTATGCTCAATACGCCTTTCGGCCAATGCTATGCTCAATACGCCTTTCGGCCAATAAGCCTTTCGGCCAATGCTATGCTCAATACGCCTTTCGGCCAATGCTATGCTCAATACGCCTTTCGGCCAATGCTATGCTCAATACGCCTTTCGGCCAATGCTATGCTCAATACGCCTTTCGGCCAATGCTATGCTCAATACGCCTTTCGGCCAATGCTATGCTCAATACGCCTTTCGGCCAATGCTATGCTCAATACGCCTTTCGGCCAATGCTATGCTCAATACGCCTTTCGGCCAATGCTATGCTCAATACGCCTTTCGGCCAATGCTATGCTCAATACGCCTTTCGGCCAATGCTATGCTCAATACGCCTTTCGGCCAATGCTATGCTCAATACGCCTTTCGGCCAATGCTATGCTCAATACGCCTTTCGGCCAATGCTATGCTCAATACGCCTTTCGGCCAATGCTATGCTCAATACGCCTTTCGGCCAATGCTATGCTCAATACGCCTTTCGGCCAATGCTATGCTCAATACGCCTTTCGGCCAATGCTATGCTCAATACGCCTTTCGGCCAATGCTATGCTCAATACGCCTTTCGGCCAATGCTATGCTCAATACGCCTTTCGGCCAATGCTATGCTCAATACGCCTTTCGGCCAATGCTATGCTCAATACGCCTTTCGGCCAATAAGCCTTTCGGCCAATGCTATGCTCAATACGCCTTTCGGCCAATGCTATGCTCAATACGCCTTTCGGCCAATGCTATGCTCAATACGCCTTTCGGCCAATGCTATGCTCAATACGCCTTTCGGCCAATGCTATGCTCAATACGCCTTTCGGCCAATGCTATGCTCAATACGCCTTTCGGCCAATGCTATGCTCAATACGCCTTTCGGCCAATGCTATGCTCAATACGCCTTTCGGCCAATGCTATGCTCAATACGCCTTTCGGCCAATGCTATGCTCAATACGATTTAACTTGTCCATAACGTCGAATACGTGCCATCTATACTAATCCCGGCTAACCTATAATTACGAACCCTAATTCGCGTTTTTAATGAAAATTATCGAAACCCTAATTGCCTAAACGCCGTAATATCGACATAAAGCTCTAAGATTGTAGCTCATACCTAGACGTCGATTAGAGGAGAACTCACGAAGAGAACGAAGCGAATGGAGGTCGGATCGACGTAAAATGTCGCGCGGGCTGTGAGGGTTCGCGAGAGAGAGCTCTCTGGTTTTTGAGATCGACAGAGGAAGAATGAAAGAATAAAGGTAATCTGTTTTGTTTTATATTATTAACTTTGTAAATTATTATTTTGCCCTTCTTTAGTTTTTATATTGATTTCGTCCTTCGGTTCGTTAATCGTCCATCAATTCGGATTCACCAAGTTTCCTTATTTCACCAACAAGTCCAACTTATTATTTGGGATTTACTAAAACTGTCCATTCGCAATTTGGACTTCGTTTACTATTTTTACTAAAACGTCCTTCATATTATGAAAAGCTTAATTGCTCGGAATATAGTGTTTAATCTCCGAAAATTCCCATAATTTTCTTAAAATTCCTATTAATCGTTAGGATCGTAGTGACGCTTTCTTTTTGTAAAACGGATCTGATTTGACATAAATATAAAAATGTCATCCGATAATATAATAATAATATAATATATAAGTCCGTACAACCGAGTATTACATTCCACCCTCCTTATTCAGAATTTTGTCCACAAAATTAAATCATACAAACAAATCAGGATATCTAGTCATCATATCCTGCTGTCGTTCCCACGTCGCTTCTTCTACCTCGTGATTCCGCCATAGAACTTTAACTAGCGGAATTTCTTTGTTGCGCAAAATCTTGATGGAAGTCTCCAAAATACGTACCGGCCTCACCTCATAGCTCAAGGTAGGTTGTACCTCGATCTCTGTAGCCTCCACGATATGCGACGGATTGCGCAAGCACCTCCGTAGCATGGACACGTGAAATACGTCGTGGATACCCTCCATAGAAGCCGGAAGCTGCAACCTGTACGCCAACTTCCCGATCCTCTTCAGAATAGGAAAGGGCCCCACATAACGAGGGTTTAGCTTACCCCTCCTTCCAAATCTCGCTACGCCTTTGAACGGAGAAACTTTCAAATAGACCTCATCACCTTCCTCGAACTCCAGCTCTCTCCGTCTGGTGTCAGCATAGCTCTTCTGCCTGCTCTGTGCTACCTCTATACGCTGTCGAATGATGGCAATCTTCTCTGCCGTCTGCTGTAGAATCTCAGGACCAATGATGCTGGCCTCGCCAACCTTGTCCCAATACAACGGAGATCTACACTTTCGACCATATAGCGCCTCATATGGAGCCATGCCAATAGTAGCCTGGAAGCTATTATTATAAGAGAACTCGATCAGTGGCAAATACCTGCTCCACGATCCCTGAAACTCCAGCACACATGCTCTGAGCATATCCTCCAGAATCTGATTCGTCCTCTCTGTCTGTCCGTCAGTCTGAGGATGAAATGCGGTGCTGAAATTAAGCTGAGTCCCCATAGCCTTGTGCAGAATCTTCCAGAACTTTGACGTGAATCTTGGATCTCTGTCAGAGACAATAGAAACTGGCACGCCGTGAAGTCTAACAATCTCCTGTACATAGAGCTCTGCGAGCTGATCCATAGACGATGCTATCCTCACAGATAAGAAGTGGGCCGACTTTGTCAATCGGTCCACGATCACCCATCTGCCGTCATGGCCCTTCGTCGTCCTCGGGAGCCCCACAATAAAGTCCATAGAGATCTGCTCTCACTTCCACTCCAGAATCGGCAGTGGCAATAACGTTCCGGCCGGTCTCTGGTGCTCTGCCTTCACCTGTTGACATATTAAACAGGTCTCAACGTACTTGGCAACCTCTCTCTTCATGTTCGGCCACCAATAGTGTCGCTTCAAATCCCGGTACATCTTGGTACTTCCCGGGTGTACAGAATATGCCGAAGAATGTGCCTCGGCCAATATCTCTTTCTTCAGATCCTCGTCGCTAGGCACGTACCACCTATGCCTGAACTTCAGAATACCGTCCTCTGATAAATGAAAATCCGACGAGTCTCCCAATGTCATGCTCGATCGAAGCTCCTCACACTCCGAATCGCTCTGCTGAGCCTCACGTATACGATCAAGAATAGCCGGCCTGAGAGAAATGTTGGCGAGCATACTGGACAACTCTGCCACTATCTCCACATCGAATCTCTCAATCTCAGACCGCAGCGTAACTGACATCGCTGCAAGTGAAGGCTGACTCGCAGAAGGCACTCTACTCAAGGCATCAGCAACCTTGTTCGCCTTCCCCGGATGGTACTTGATGTCAAAATCATAATCTTTGACGAACTCAAGCCATCGTCTCTGTCGCATGTTCAGCTCCTTCTGCGTAAATAAGTACTTCAGGCTCTTGTGGTCAGAAAATATCTCGCACTGCTGCCCATATAAATAATGCCTCCATATCTTCAGTGCGAAGACCACAGCTGCTAACTCAAGGTCGTGCGTGGGGTAATTCTGCTCGTACGGCTTCAGCTGCCGAGAAGCATAAGAAATAACTCTCCCCTCCTGCATCAACACACAACCGAGTCCGACTCCAGATGCATCACAATAAATACTGAACTTGACACCTTCCGCAGGTAGCGCCAGTACTGGAGCGGTGGTCAATCTCTGCTTTAACTCCATAAAACTATCATCACAAGCAGACGACCATACAAATCTCTCGTTCTTCCGAGTCAAACGAGAAAGAGGAAGTGCGATCTTCGAGAATCCCTCTATAAACTTCCGATAATAACCGGCCAATCCGAGAAATCCACGCACCTTACGTACGTTCTTCGGCTGTGGCCAATCTCTGACCACCTGAATCTTGCTCGGATCCACAGAAACTCGTCCTATGATATAATATGGCCAAGGAAGCTCACTCTGTAGCCAGAACTCGCACTTCAAAAACTTTGGATACAGCTGATGCTGACATAGGGTCCTCAGAACAATCCTCAGATGCTCCTCGTGTTCTTCCTTCGTCTTAGAGTAGATCAATATGTCGTCGATGAAAACCACCACGAACTTGTCCAGATACTCCTTGAAGACACGGTTCATCAAGTCCATAAATGCTGCAGGGGCATTAGTAAGTCCAAATGACATGACAAGGAACTCATAATGCCCATACCTCGTTCGGAATGCCGTCTTCGGTATATCATCCATCCGGACCTTCAGCTGATTGTAACCCGAGCGTAGATCAATCCTGGAAAATACTCGGGCACCCTGTAGCTGATCAAATAAGTCGTCAATACGAGGCAGTGGATACTTATTCTTCACTGTGAGCTTATTCAGCTCCCTGTAATCAATGCACATCCTGAGGGTTCCGTCTTTCTTCTTGACAAACAGAACGGGCGCACCCCAGGGTGAAACACTGGGTCAAATAAACCCCTTCTCTAACAGCTCATCCAGCTGAGTCCTCAACTCTCTCAACTCGGCTGGTGCCAATCGATATGGGTTCTTAAACCTCGGTGCGGAGTTAGGATACACATCAATAGTGAACTCAATCTCCCGGTCCGGCGGTAATCCGGGAAGATCATCAAGGAAAATATCAGAGAACTCTCTGACAATAGGAATGTCGCTCGGCATCAATCCGCTGAGCAACTGACAATCAAAGACAGAGGCCAAATAAATAGAGCACGCACCTTTAAACTGCTCGTTGACCATCATGGAATAAGAGATAGGCGAGCTACTCAATCTGCTCATCGCCTGATAAGAAAACTCAACTTTACCCGGAGGTCGAAAGGTGACAATCCCGGATCGACAGTCGATGGTGGCGAAATGCTGTGACAGCCAGTCCATCCCCAAAATAAGGTCATAATGCTCTATGCTCATAACAATGAGGCGAGCATAGAGAGTACGATCCCCAATCGAGATAATACTGCCCTGGACTACACGACCTGACTGCATACGCTCTCCTGAAGGTAGCATCACGCTATACTCGCATTCTGCTAACTCAGGCGCAAGCCTCAATCTCGACACACAAGCGGTGGAAACAAAAGAATGTGTAGCCCCCGTGTCTAACAAAGAAAATACAGGAACGCCAGTAAGCAATATAGTACCTGCTATCACGGCAGGCTGATCCTCGTTATCAACATCACCATGGCTCGATAAAAGCGAAAATCCTGGGCATAAGTCTCCTCTGATCACTGCCTGACTGATCTCGCCCCCTCTTCGGGCAGTCTTTAGCAAAATGGCCTGGCTCACCGCACCAATAACATACATTCGTGCCCATCCTACACTGGCCAGAGTGTTCCTTCTGACATTTAGGACAGACAGGTACCTGAGAAGCAACTTGTACTTGCTTACCCTTACCCCGGTCATTACCTCCCTCAAGAGGTCTCTTCACACCCCTCTACTACTGCTGGGGCTGTGCTCTCGGCTGCCAACCTCGGTTCAGAGACTGAGGTCGAATCTCACGGAAGAAGCCCTTAGATGGCTCCCTCGGTCTGGTAGAACTCTGCTCAACGGCCTCAATATCAAGTGCCCTGGCCACAATCTCGTCATAGGATACATGTCGTACCCCAGATATCATAAGGCGCATCCGGAACTGCTGGCTAAGTCCCTATAAGAATCGGCGTACCTTATCCTCGTTAACGCTGACCTGACGTGGCGCAAATCGGGACATTGCCTCAAACTTCCTCACGTACTCGGCAATCGAACCAATCTGCCGTAACTGCATAAACTCAACCATCTTCGCCTCTCGCACGGTATGGCTGAAATACTTGTCGTAGAACAGCTCCCTGAATCTCTCCCAGCCCATAATAGTCACATCGGTGGTCGTCTTGATGGAATCCCACCAAAACCGGGCGTCCAGAGCTAGGTGGTAGGTCACCAATGCAACCTTCTCTCCATCCTCTATGCTAGCATACGCCAGCATGTCCTCCATAGTTCGAACCCACTCCTCAGCTGAAGAGGGATCCGTAGACTGTCCGTTAAAGATAGGGGGCTGGAGCTTCTGAAATCTCTCCATCCCGCAGTTGCCCGATACCGCTGTCTCTCGAGCTCTAACGCCCTCACGGTCTATCATAGTACCCAACTGCTGAGACTGCCTCTCCATCTGTTGAGCCTGTCTCTCCATATTCTGAGACTGCTGGGTAATAAAGTCCTTAAGTGTATCAATCGTATCATCTCTGTCATCTCGATCGTTTCGTGGACGCACCATTGTTATAATAAAACTCCTATAAAAGGTTAAAACAAATACTCTAAGAAACTAGAAATCAAATAAATCTATAAATATACTTACAGTTGATGAAGAATGTCCGCGTAGTGGCTGTGCAGTCGAGCGGTCTACAGAACCGATTTTAAAACCCGGGGGCTCTGATACAATAATTTGTCACGATCCTAATACTGTACCCGTATTTTCCGTACCATATTTTTTTTAACCTAATATCTTTAATTAAACACTGGGCGGAACCTAAACCGAAATCGAAACCAAAATCGAAATCTTAATTAAAATCTAACTTTAAAACATTTAAATCAAATATAATAAAACCATTATTTAAAACTAGATTCGATTAAAATAAAAGGGAAGGGCAGAATTGACATTCTGCCCGAGGAAAGGAGGCCGCGCCCAGTCGCTGCAGCATGCAGCGACTGATCGCTGTATGCACTGCATGCTGCAGCGATCGATCTCTGCAGCAATGCAGAGATCGATCGCTGCATATGCTAACAAGCAGCGATCGATCTCTGCATTGCTGCAGAGATCGATCACTGCAGCTAGCAAGCCAGCGATCGATCTCTGCATTACTGCTGAGATCGATCGCTGCACTCTATGCAGCGATCACCACGCGATCCCTTCTGTTTTCTCTTCTGTTTTCTCTTCTTCTCTGTTTCCTTTATTTTCACAAGTGCTCTCTGGATTTCAGAGAGCAACCAACACAATTCAACCTAACACAATTCAACCTACTCCTATCAGTTTATAACGTATTTTAAACTCAATCAACCCACAGCGGACTTTGCGAAATCCAACTGCATGGATAGCTCTAAAAATCGAGCTTATCCGTATCCAACCTACAACATTTCCAAAACATTTCTATAACGTCTACACAATTATCCAGCCAAAACATCCCAAAATCTATACATACTATCCCCACGGGTCAGGTGAGCCTCGACTGCGCCAGCACACCTCCGCAGCCATCCTCCGTCAACTGAATCATGCCTCAGGTGGAGGGACATTGTCCTCACCTGGTACCTCGAAGTCTATGTCACCTACAACATACAACACACTATGAGATAAAATCCCAGTAAGCTCTACGTAAATGCAATGCATGCTGTGCGTATGAGTTCGATAAATCATGCTTTATTTTATCTTACTATGCAATGCTCAATAGGTGTCACCGAGATCCTATCCCTCTAACCGGAGAGAGCTCATCCTAGCGAGCGGACTACTCTTTCCAGCTAGAGGCGGGGGGTGCACGCTTACAACACGTACAGCCGTGCTTGAGCCCCACCTCGCGTGACCAATACGCCTTTCGGCCAATGCTATGCTCAATACGCCTTTCGGCCAATGCTATGCTCAATACGCCTTTCGGCCAATGCTATGCTCAATACGCCTTTCGGCCAATGCTATGCTCAATACGCCTTTCGGCCAATGCTATGCTCAATACGCCTTTCGGCCAATGCTATGCTCAATACGCCTTTCGGCCAATGCTATGCTCAATACGCCTTTCGGCCAATGCTATGCTCAATACGCCTTTCGGCCAATGCTATGCTCAATACGCCTTTCGGCCAATGCTATGCTCAATACGCCTTTCGGCCAATGCTATGCTCAATACGCCTTTCGGCCAATGCTATGCTCAATACGCCTTTCGGCCAATGCTATGCTCAATACGCCTTTCGGCCAATGCTATGCTCAATACGCCTTTCGGCCAATGCTATGCTCAATACGCCTTTCGGCCAATGCTATGCTCAATACGCCTTTCGGCCAATGCTATGCTCAATACGCCTTTCGGCCAATGCTATGCTCAATACGCCTTTCGGCCAATGCTATGCTCAATACGCCTTTCGGCCAATGCTATGCTCAATACGCCTTTCGGCCAATGCTATGCTCAATACGCCTTTCGGCCAATGCTATGCTCAATACGCCTTTCGGCCAATGCTATGCTCAATACGCCTTTCGGCCAATGCTATGCTCAATACGCCTTTCGGCCAATGCTATGCTCAATACGCCTTTCGGCCAATGCTATGCTCAATACGCCTTTCGGCCAATGCTATGCTCAATACGCCTTTCGGCCAATGCTATGCTCAATACGCCTTTCGGCCAATGCTATGCTCAATACGCCTTTCGGCCAATGCTATGCTCAATACGCCTTTCGGCCAATGCTATGCTCAATACGCCTTTCGGCCAATGCTATGCTCAATACGCCTTTCGGCCAATGCTATGCTCAATACGCCTTTCGGCCAATGCTATGCTCAATACGCCTTTCGGCCAATGCTATGCTCAATACGCCTTTCGGCCAATGCTATGCTCAATACGCCTTTCGGCCAATGCTATGCTCAATACGCCTTTCGGCCAATGCTATGCTCAATACGCCTTTCGGCCAATGCTATGCTCAATACGCCTTTCGGCCAATGCTATGCTCAATACGCCTTTCGGCCAATGCTATGCTCAATACGCCTTTCGGCCAATGCTATGCTCAATACGCCTTTCGGCCAATGCTATGCTCAATACGCCTTTCGGCCAATGCTATGCTCAATACGCCTTTCGGCCAATGCTATGCTCAATACGCCTTTCGGCCAATGCTATGCTCAATACGCCTTTCGGCCAATGCTATGCTCAATACGCCTTTCGGCCAATGCTATGCTCAATACGCCTTTCGGCCAATGCTATGCTCAATACGCCTTTCGGCCAATGCTATGCTCAATACGCCTTTCGGCCAATGCTATGCTCAATACGCCTTTCGGCCAATGCTATGCTCAATACGCCTTTCGGCCAATGCTATGCTCAATACGCCTTTCGGCCAATGCTATGCTCAATACGCCTTTCGGCCAATGCTATGCTCAATACGCCTTTCGGCCAATGCTATGCTCAATACGCCTTTCGGCCAATGCTATGCTCAATACGCCTTTCGGCCAATGCTATGCTCAATACGCCTTTCGGCCAATGCTATGCTCAATACGCCTTTCGGCCAATGCTATGCTCAATACGCCTTTCGGCCAATGCTATGCTCAATACGCCTTTCGGCCAATGCTATGCTCAATACGCCTTTCGGCCAATGCTATGCTCAATACGCCTTTCGGCCAATGCTATGCTCAATACGCCTTTCGGCCAATGCTATGCTCAATACGCCTTTCGGCCAATGCTATGCTCAATACGCCTTTCGGCCAATGCTATGCTCAATACGCCTTTCGGCCAATGCTATGCTCAATACGCCTTTCGGCCAATGCTATGCTCAATACGCCTTTCGGCCAATGCTATGCTCAATACGCCTTTCGGCCAATGCTATGCTCAATACGCCTTTCGGCCAATGCTATGCTCAATACGCCTTTCGGCCAATGCTATGCTCAATACGCCTTTCGGCCAATGCTATGCTCAATACGCCTTTCGGCCAATGCTATGCTCAATACGCCTTTCGGCCAATGCTATGCTCAATACGCCTTTCGGCCAATGCTATGCTCAATACGCCTTTCGGCCAATGCTATGCTCAATACGCCTTTCGGCCAATGCTATGCTCAATACGCCTTTCGGCCAATGCTATGCTCAATACGCCTTTCGGCCAATGCTATGCTCAATACGCCTTTCGGCCAATGCTATGCTCAATACGCCTTTCGGCCAATGCTATGCTCAATACGCCTTTCGGCCAATGCTATGCTCAATACGCCTTTCGGCCAATGCTATGCTCAATACGCCTTTCGGCCAATGCTATGCTCAATACGCCTTTCGGCCAATGCTATGCTCAATACGCCTTTCGGCCAATGCTATGCTCACAGTTTCAATATCTTACAATAAACAAACAATAATATGTACCTCAAGACTGTAAAGCGTAAACTATAAACTCCTAAACCTAGCTACCCAAACCAAGTAAACATTAAATAAACACATCTCCAACACTCCTCGAGACAACATTCAACGTACGGTGTAGGCCAATCGGCCAGAGAAGAATCACGAGAACTTACCTCGTGTCCAAAGCAGCTCAAGCTCGTCCACGAGCATGTTTGTCTGAAGCAAAACACAATATCGACGTTAAAACTAATTTAAGCTATTGATCGTCCAAATTTACAAAATCTTAACTAAGGAGACTTTCTAAGTTCATATCCCATTCACTGGGCTATTTATTCGAGCAAGGAGTACTTTTCTAAAGTTTAATCCATTCACGGCTAGCAACTCACGTTCGGCCCCCCCGAATTCCACTTACGAGTTATTCGAAATCTCGAAATCCCTCATTTTTACCATTTTCACGAATTGATTTAACTTCGTCCACTTAACGTCGAATACGTGCAATATCTACTTAATCCCGGCAACCTATTAATACGAACCCCTAATTTCGCAGTTTTTAACGAAAAACTATCGAAATCATGAATTGCCTTCAAACGCCATAAATATCGAAATAAAAGCTCTAAGATTGTAGGCTCATACCTAGAACGTCGATTAGAGGAGAAATCACGAAGAGAACGAAGCGAATGGAGGTCGGATCGGAGTAAAATGTCGCGCGGGCTGTGAGGGTTCGCGAGAGAGAGCTCTCTTGTTTTTGAGATCGACAGAGGAAGAATGAAAGAATAAAGGTAATCTTTTTTGTTTTATAATATTAACTTTGTAAATTACTATTTTGCCCTTTTTTAGTTTTTATATTGATTTCGTCCTTCGGTTCGTTAATCGTCCATCAATTCGGATTCACCAAGTTTCCTTATTTCACCAACAAGTCCAACTTATTATTTGGGATTTACTAAAACTGTCAATTCGCAATTTGGACTTCGTTTACTATTTTTACTAAAACGTCCTTCATATTATGAAAAGCTTAATTGCTCGGAATATAGTGTTTAATCTCCGAAAATTCCCATAATTTCCTTAAAATTCCTATTAATCGTTAGGATCGTAGTGACGCTTTCTTTTTGTAAAACGGACCTGATTTGACATAAATATAAAAATGTCATCCGATAATATAATAATAATATAATATACAAGTCCGTACAACCGGGTATTACACTAACGTCCTCGTTGGCCACATTTCTGGTTGGGTACAGGCTCTGATAAATTCAGCAAGTGAGGCCAACCCCAACACTAAATCCTATAAGAAGAGTTGAAAATCTAAGGAGGACAGCCAACCTAGATGAAGTCCATGAGGAGGAAGACACCGATGAAAGGGAAGATGTTAGTCCACGACAAAGACTTGTTTCCAACAACAACATGAAGAATAAAAAGGTATCTATTCCCAACTTTAAAGGTTCTAGTAATGGAGATAATTTTTTTGATTGGGTAGAGAAAGTTGATAAAATATTTGATTGTTATGACTATTTGGAAAAGATGAAGATACAACTAGTTTCTCATAAACTCTTAGGCTATGCAAGCCTATGGTGGGAAAACTTAAGATCTCAAAGGAGGAATGATGGTGATGAGGATGTTGTGACCTGGAAGGTTATGAAGTATCTAATGAGGAAGAGATTTGTGCCTAGCTATTACCGACAGTAAATGTTTTTTCAAATACAAAACCTAATGCAAGATACCTCCATGGTTGAAGACTATTTAACCGAGTTTCAGATTTTGAACTATAGATGTGGATTGGAAGAACTAGAGGAACAAACAATTGCAAGGTTCATTAAATGATTGAATAAGGAAATTAGGAATGTTGTGAAGTTGCAACCCTTTGAGTCAATGGATAGTGTTATTCAACTAGTCATTAAGATAGAAAGGCAAAGGAGAAGGAGAAATAAGGAGTACAACTTTCGGCTTGGCTCAAACCCCACTACTAAATTTGATCCACGAGTCAAGGTTGATGGGAAGATTACATTCATGAGAGAGGTCTCTTATAAAGGGTCTAAAGGAAAGATATTGGTTGAAGATACATCAAGACCGACATCTAGAGGTATTAAGTGCTTCAAGTGCCTCGGTTTAGGGCGCATAGCATCTCAATACCCCAACGAGCGAGTAGTGGTGTTAAGGGAAGGCCCTAATGAAGTTGATAGTTTTGATGATTTAGAGTAGCAAACTAAGGAAGAGGAGGATTCTCAAAAGGAGGTCTTTTATGCTCAAGAAGGCCCACTCCATACGATCACCCAAAGGGCACTTACCACTCAAATCTATGATGAAGCTTGCCAACAGGAGAATAAATTCCACAGTCGTTGTTTGATCAAAGACAAGGTGTGTATCCTTATAAGTAATGGTGGTAGTTGAACGACCGAGAGAATGTTAAAGTCTCCAAACAAGCATGCACATCTTTTTCTATTAGGGGATATAATGATGAAATGTTATGTGATGTTGTACCTATAAGTGCTAACCATTTGTTGCTAGGGAGACCATGAAAATTTGATCAAGGAACTTTATACAAGGAAGTACTATTCATGGCAAGGATATCCGTGGAAACTGATATTTTAGAGATGACAATATTGAATCGGCTTATACAATACAAAAGGAATGAATTTTTACAATCCCTCATGAAGGTTCTAGAGAAGATCAACGACAAAGGAGAGGTGTTTTACGTTTAAGTGGAACCCCCGCTTATCATCATCCAAAGTCCTCTAATTCTTCAAAATTAAGAGGAGTGTCAAATTGAGCCACTAGTTTTGAAGAGGTTACAAGAGGAAATTGATGAACTTGCTAGTGGAGAACTAGTCCATATAAGGGATAAAAGGTGGGAGGAGATCCATAAAGCAATCTCTTTCATGCTAAATAACACAAATGAAGACACAAGTAAGGAGATGCAAGTTATCTCAATGAGGTATATATCATTAAATAGATTGATTACTTGGTTTTTACGAATTGGATGGAATATAGACCTTCACGATATTGGTATTGACTTGGATTATTGGAATAGCAATATTTGTGATATGGCCAAGGATAATTTCTTAGAATATTTTCTTACTTCACTAAGGGCATAACCAAACTCTTGCCTAGACATGAAATTGTTGCATTGTTTAACCAAAAAATTTTTGATGTTGCACTAGCTGCTTCTTTTGGGGTCTGGGGATCAGATTATATACTGTGGAAGACCTTGAGTTTTGAGAAAGAACATCTACCTTCATTGTCTATGGAGTGGGTAAATGAAAGAAGCTTTTGCAAAGTTTGTGATATGGAGTTTGTGGAAGAAGTAAGATCGTCCACCAATTTCAAAATCTGGAACTTGTCTTTTATTATCAATGATGAAGATTTTGGATTTCTTTCCACTTACATAATCCAAGACTTGTCTTTGTACTTTCGTGAAAATGACTGTGGAATGAAAAGTTTGGATTTGAAGTCAAATTCTCTTCAACTCAAGGAGGATAATGTGCCACGGAAACAACTCACAAGATTCTGAGCCAATGAGTTTTCTAACCACTTTGCTAATTTTGTAGGTCAAGCATTTAGTGACAACTTGAAGGAGAAATCAAGCCCTAAATGTTGCAAGGAACAAGGAGAAGACAAACCAATCGGATCATTTTACCATTAGCATGAAACCAAATTCGAGTATCTTCTCCAAATGCAACATAACTCTTGATGTTAACTTAAAGTTTGAGGACCATGGTCAGCACCGATGGGCTCTCTCTTATATTTAAGCTCATTCCTAAGCTTTGTAATGGGATTTTGCCAAATTTAATATAGTGAAGTTATCTTCTCAAATCAAAGGGATCTGTGAGTTTTCTCGTGTTCTTCATTCTCGGTACGTAACATCCGAAAGGTTTCCCATTATCTGCCAAGTAATTATTGCTCAGTGGTCTCTTATTACCATTCCTTCTCGCCGTCCATTTCTGAGTGGGGCAAACAGAAGAAGAGTGGACAGCCAGGTTCATTGCTGGTGTGTTCTTCATTCGCAGAGGACCCTGTTCCGAGAAGGTATCTGATTGCTTCCTAGACCAGCACAGATGTTCATCCGATTACCATCAATCCCTTGAACTCTTCTAAGGAAGAATCATAGGTAGTTGTTCCATTTTCAAGTAGCACGTATTTACTAATATTTTTCCACTGCAACTGATATTGTTTTTAGGTTGTTTTCTCTGCTTCACCGAGAGAGAGCCGAACCGTGCACCATGTTCCTGCTTAGCGAGAGATTTACAAGTCTGTGGCATGTCAACCTATAAGCCTTATTTTGGGTAAGTTGACTATGCAATCCCAAAAAGATGTCTTTTCTAGGATCTAGAACATTAAGACCATAATAATAATGCTTTCAGACTTCCAAAAATATAACACAAAATTTGACTAGCACAACTTCACAGGACTAGTTCTATTTTCTTCATGAGAAGGTGTTGTGGCCAAGGTGGAAAGTGGCTCGGTTGCTGAGTTGGTTTGCCTAAAAATTTCAAATTCTTTGGCTTGCTTTTAACCCTTTGACATAACATTGAAATGAGGGTTAACCTTCTTGACTTGTCTTTAATCGACTTGGGCTTCAAGCCATCAAAGAAAGAGTGGGCCAAGTTGATCTCATGTGGAGTGTTGTATGCTAGGAAAATTGTTGGGTTGAATTTCGTGCCAATGCTCCATGGACTCAGAAGACTCCTCATTGTGTGTTGAACTATTATTGATGTGCTTCAACTGATGACAACTTGTGGTTCAACACAAGCACTAGTTCACCTCGGACGTCCAATTGATTATCACTGAGAATCCCCAAATTCCAAACAGGCACAGATAATGAAAATTATATCCAAATGCTCTGAAATAGGAGCTTACCTCACAAGTGAATGAGACTCCCTTAAAATTTCAAGTGAAAATATGTAGCGGTATAACATATATGCTCTTAACAATCGGACTGGTTTTTCAACTAACCAGAAAACTGTTAGGTGGTCGAGAGAGGGCCAACTTCTGCACTGCATAGCTTCTGCCTCAATGCTCCAAATGGCATGAAATTTTATCACAAACTGTATGGTGATGTGGATGAAAGACCCTAAAAATTTCAAGGTCTAATTCAAAGCGGTCAAAAAGATATGCAATGGAAACTCCTACTGGTTTGGAAGGTGATAAAACTGCAACTCTCAATTTTGTGGATCTCCTACGATGGAAGAACACTCCAACAAGTTCAAAGAGAGCTTCTACTCTTTTAGTATGGATACTCCCCTCAAGGAAGGAAGTGAAAAGAGTAACAATAAGAGCTTCCAAGGTGCTCACAAACTTGGAAGACACTTCACCTTAATTGCTCGGATATTACTCACTAGCGGTCAAGGAATTTTGAGGCTCAAAGGAAACCCGATTCGGAAGGCAAGCTTCAGCTATTCAATCTTCAAAAGTGGTTGCAACAACAGCTAAGATAGGGTTAAATACCTCCCTACAATTACATTTAGGGTTTTAGCACACAAAAGGAGAAGAAGAGTTTAGAAGGAGGCTTGCCATTAAGCCACCTCATCAGCTGAGTAGAAGCCTTCTCTCTCCCACAATCACTTGTACTTTCTCCCTCAAAATTGAAACTCATTCTCCCTCCCAAATGTTTAGCCATGCATGTCAGGCAACATAAAAGGAAACTAAAGTGTTTTTGTGAAGAAGAAATGAAAGATAGCCTCGGTTACAACACTTGTCAAAAAGGAAGACAAATTCCTCCTTCAATGACTAGGCTCGGCCGAGTGATGCTCTCCTTTGGTACTTGGTGATGCCGAGTGAAGCTCCCAAGTTAGGTCATGGAAAGACTTCTCCAAGTCTAGGGTGCTTGACTCCCACTTCAAGTATTCAAAATATTCTTCTCCTACAAAAAGGGAAAACTTGTTAGAAGGAGACTCGATCGAGTATAAGGCCTTAGCTCGGGATCGTGTCAAGGGTCTTCTTAACATATCATCCTCCCCAGGTGCTTGAGGATTTGACTTCAAATACGAGGATTTACCATTCTCTAAGTCATCCTCTTCTCCAATGTATGAGGATAGATCTTGGACATTGAAGGTAACGGATACTCCATAGTCTCTTTGTAATTCAAGTTTGTAGGCATTATTGTTGATCATTTCTATCACCTTGAATGGACCATCGGCTCTTGGGAGTAACTTAGACTTCCGTTGCTTGGGAAACATTTTCTTTCTTAAGTGAAGCAAAACTAGATCTCCCTCGTTGAAAATAACTTTTTTTCTTCCTCTGTTGCCAGTCTTGGCATATGTCTCGTTCTTCCTCTAAATGGTTCTTCTAACTTGCTCATACATTTTCTTGACTTGCTCAACTTTGTTAGCCCCCGTAGGGTTTGTGAGGTCTTTCATGGGCAATGGTACAAGATCCAACAGTGTAAGTGGATTAAACCTGTACACCACCTCGAATGTGGTCATTTGAGTAGATAAGTGAACACTCTTGTTATAAGCGAACTCAATGTATGGGAGTTGAACATCCCAATCAGTGAGTCTCTTACCCACTATGCTCGTCAAGATAGTTCCCAAGGTTCGTTTCACTACTTCGGTCTAGCCATCCGTTTGAGGATGAAACAAAGTACTAAAAAGAAGTTTGGTGCCCAGCTTCCACCATAAAGTCTTCCAAAAAGATCTCAAGAACTTAGTGTTTCTATCAGACACAATAAATTTAGGAACTCCATGCAAACAGACCACCTCCTTGAAAAACAACTCGGCTATGAGGACAGAATCATCTGTCTTGGCGAAAGCTATGAAATGGGCCAATTTTTAGTACTAGTCTACGACCACCATAATCGATTCCTTTGCTCGAGCGGTGCGAGGAAACAACAAAATAAAATCCATGCTAATTTCCACCCATGGATGACTCGGCACGGGCAATGGCAAGTAGAGTCCTCGAAGAAGTACTCGGCCCTTTTCATGGCTCTCCAAGTGGTCATCACCCTCCCATCTTCTTTGTGCCTTTAAGTTATCCCACCACAAGCTAGCATATCCGGCTAAGTCTAAAGACACTAATTGCAATTTCACCCTTTCAGAGTAGTTGTAGTAGTCGAAGACTTTTTTCACTTTGTCTACCCAATCTAGGAACAAATCTCCATTACAAGAACTATTAAATGAAGGAATGGACAACTTGACATGCTTCAAGTCATCATTAGGGTCACGCCTATCATGGTCACACTCATCATCCTCGGAGTCCAATTCTTCATCAAATCCATTGTGTTGGTTCCTCCTTCTTAGATTCTCGGCTCTCCTTCTAAGTGAGGGATTTTGAGGAGCTCTTACAATGCCATTCCTCAACTCCATTAACCATTGACTAATATTCCCTACTTTGTAGTAAATGTCATCAATTTGGCCTTGGTAGCTAGACTCACCAACACTCGGGTTTGGTGGAGCTTCGGGTTGCTGGCTACTAGGCTCTCTATTTTGGTCACGATTTTGTTTGTGTTACGTTACGGGTTTGCAATGAGTTTAGAAATGACATGCGGAAAGCTAAACAAACAGCAAGTGATCGGTGCTTAGAGGAACACCCAAAACAGATGCAGAAATGATCAAAAAATAGAGGAAGAAAACATGAAATCGGAGGATGATCTCTGGAAGATGGGTAAGCGAGCAAACCAGTTTCTTTGCCACAGAGAAGGCCGGTAAGGTGATGGAAATGGAAATGAAGGTGAAGGGCCCTCAGCTGTCTGAAGAGTTATGATTGAAGCTCTCGGCAGACACTTCTTCTGTAAGGAAGTGACAGCGTTCGGGAACGAGTTTTCCCACCTTCTACTGGTTTCCAGCCTTTAGAAAACTTGGAGAGAAGGACAGTGCACTTACCAGCTAAGTAACCACGGTTACTTGAGGATAGTGCACTTCCTCAGCGCCTGAGGAAGGAAGAACAGTGAGGAAACTCACCTTCGTTTTCTGAAGAAACTCTTCTGTTTTATCAAATTTATCAAACATAAATGAAGTTTACAATGAGTTCAGATCATGTATAAATACAGCTGCAATGCTCGGGTGTTCTGTAGAAAGGAGAGGAAGAAGGAAAAATGGTCGTTGAAAAACTAGCCGTTGGAGTCGGTTCAGCCACGTCGTCGCTGGTGGCTTCCTACCGCACGTGCTGGTGTTCTCATGGCTCGACGATGCGCGCCCTCCTACGCGCTATGTCGCGCGGTGTTGATGAAGCTCGCGAGTCCTAGGTGCGCGCTGTCGCGATGCTGCGCTGCTTCTCCACGCACCAGCATTTGTTTCTTGCGTGCGTGTGCGCCTATGCGCTGGGTCCTCTCCTGCGCGCGCATCTGGGTTTGTCCTCCACTTTCTGCGCGCCATCTCCTCGGCCATGGCTCTACTTTGCACGCCATTTTGCTGCTACGCACCACTTGTATGCCATGGTGCTTCCTCGTGCGCGTCATGCATTGGTTTCTTGAGTGCACACCAACTGTTCGATGAAATGTCTCTACCATGCTTTTGAACCAATTCGACCCAAGACTCGACCCAAGCATTCCAATGTTCCTTTCCTGCAATATTAACATATGTCTTAGTAAAAGGACTCAATTGATCACTTACCTTTATCCGAGCATGTGTCTTCGGGCTTCGGAGCATATTAGGTTGTGAATTGCACCACTTCTTGTCATCATTTCCACACAATAAATCAACACTAAAACAGAGCAAAATATCCAAGAAACACAGCAAAGCTGTGATACCAAATGATGTGATTCAACCTATGACAACTTGTGGTTCAACACAAGCACTAGTTCACCTCGGATGTCTAATTGATGATCACCAAGGATCCCCAAATTCCATACAGGCACAGATAATGCAAATTATATCAAAATGCTCTGAACAGGAGCTTACTTCACAAGTGAATGAGACTCTCTTAAAATTTCAAGTGAAAATATGCAACGGTTTAAAAGATATGCTCTAAACAATCGAACTGGTTTTTCAACTAACCGGGAAACTGCTAGCCGCTAGGTGGTCGAGAGAGGGCCAACTTCTGCACTGCACAGCTTCTGCCTCAACGCTCCAAATGACTTGAAATTTTATCACAAACTGTCTGGGGATGTGTATGAAAGACTCTGAAAATTTGAAGATCTAATTCAAAGCGGTCGAAAAGATATTCAATGGAAACACTTGCTGGTTTGGAAGGTGATAAAACTGTACCTCTCAGTTTTGTGGATCTCCTACAATGGAAGAACACTTCAGCAAGCTTGAAGAGAGTTTCTACTCTTTTACTATGGATACTAACCTCAAGGAAGGAAGTGAAAATATTAACAATAAGAGCTTCCAAGGTGCTTACAAACTTGGAAGACAATTCACCTTAATTGCTCGAAAATTACTCACCAGCAGTCAAGGAGTTTTGAGGCTCAAAGGAGACACGATTTGGAAGGCAAGCTTCAACTATTCAATCCTCAAAAGTGGCTGCAACAACAGCTAATATAGGATTAAATATCTCCCTCCAATTACATTTAGGGTTTTAACAAAAAAAGAAAAAAAAGAAGAGTCTAGAAGGAGGCTTTCCATTCGGCCACCTCATCGGCCGAGTACAAGCCTTCTCTATCCCACGATCACTTGTACTTTCTCCCTCCAAATTGCAGCTCATTCTCCCTCCCAAATATTTAGCCATGCAACATAAAAGGAAACTAAAGTGTTTTTGTGCAAAAGAAATGAAAGATAGCCTTGGTTACAACATTTGTCAAAAAGGAAGACAAATTCATTCTTCAATGATTAGGCTCGGCCGAGTGATGCTCTCCTTTGGTACTTGGTGATGCCGAGTAAAGCTCTCAAGTTAGGACATGGAGAGGCTTCTCCAAGTCTATGGTGCTTGGCTCCCACTTTAAGTATTCAAAATATTCTTCTCCTCCAAAAAGAGCAAACTTGTTAGAAGGAGACTTGGCCGAGGACAAGGCCTTGACTTGGGATCGTGTCAAGGGTCCTCTTGGCATATCAATTATTCTCCTCAACGCTAGCTAGAAGAGTGAGTGCTACAAAATGAACAAAGAGGTGTGAAAATCTCTTGGTTTGGAACCTTGTGGGGGAGTTCGGTGGCACATCAAGGGTTAAGAGTTCAATTTAAACTACTAATTAAATAGAAAGCGTGCTATACACGTGATAAATTAAATGTATAAATTGATGTTGATGTTTCAATTTATAACAGCTAAAAAGTTGATGTTCTTTTTGTTAAAAAAAAAATTGTTCAATGTCTAATTTTTAAATGAGCTCAAATGTTAGAGCTTAAATTGCAATTTAACTTATATACGATTTAGTAAATTTTTCAATGATGTGCCACCAGTGGGAGACAAGTTCTTGACACAATGTTGGCTTGGCAAGGGCTACTTGCATGAGAAGAACTCCAATTTTGCACAGGCACTACTCAAGCTTCTTGGTATATCTTAAGCTGAAATTTGGATAAATTTGTGTGGGGGGAGTGCTTATGATGTGTTCCAAATTTGAAGGTCAAATGTCTTGTCAAGCAAAAGTTATGCTAGAAATGGTGAAGGATGCTGGAACTAGAGATATTGCTCTGACCAAAAAAATGGGTCTTCTTTGAGAAAGTATAACTACTCGATTGGTGTCCTCTCGATGAGATATTTTGATAGGTTCTTGCTCTATATATGAGGATGATTGTCTCAAAAAATGAGGGGCTTAATCGTTGTGGATGGAAAGTTATGGTGTGGAAATGCATGTTAGTCCAGAATGTGCTACAGCTGCACCTTCTTGGTGTTCTTCGACTTTCTTGGACGAAAGATTCCAACTTGCTATGATGCGAGTTTTCATACATTTGTTGGATGTTTAACCTCCATGGGAAGAGGAAGAGAGTATAACAAGTAATGGATTCCACCTAAAATCATAAATAGTGGAACCAAAACACCAACACTCCAACGAATTTTACTCAACGAAATGGGGGCGGGGCAGCCACTTGAAGAAAACTCCAAGTTTGAAGAAGAAGACTTCAACACGATTTTGATTCAATATTTGCTACCTATTACAACTCTTAAGGATAGTATAAATAATACCTCCAAAAAAATTAGGGTTTTCACTCAAAAAGAGACAATCACATGACATGCAAATA
Source organism: Begonia masoniana (assembly GCA_022432975.1). Taxonomy (NCBI): domain Eukaryota; kingdom Viridiplantae; phylum Streptophyta; class Magnoliopsida; order Cucurbitales; family Begoniaceae; genus Begonia; species Begonia masoniana. The sequence continues at coordinate 22,752,389 of CM039502.1, forward strand.
AAAAGGAAATGAGGTATTTGGCTGGGCCATATAGTCGAGTACCTTTGACTACTACTTTGAGTAATTTGACTTCTCAAACCCAAAAATATGTTCTTTCTAAGACTTATTACATTAAGACTATAATAGACGCTACTTTTTAAGGTTTCACAATATTGTCTGACAGTAGTCTTGAACAAAATGAATCAACTATTGCGCACTTCTCCATGTGTGGAAATTGTGGTGAAGGAAAATGGGCCCCATTGCCAAGTTGATATGCCAACAAAATTCAAATGTTTTGGCTTTTATTTAACCTTTGGACATAAAATTGAAATGAGGATTAACTTCCTTGACCTGTATTCAATGAATTCAGGGTTGAAGCTATCAAAGAGGGAGTGACCCAAGTTTATCTCACGTGGGGTGTGTCATGTTTAGAACATGTTTGGGTCGAATTCCATGCCTATGCTCCAATAACCCAAATGCTCCTACTCCTCATTGTGTATCAAACTATTATTCTACTCGAAACGAGCTAGAAGAGAAAGTCTTACAAAATGAATAAAGAGGTTAGAAAATTTCTTTGTTCGTGGTCTCGTAGTGGTTCCCGTGGCACACCATGTATTATAATAGAAATTAGCATAAATTATTTCTATATTGTAATGCCTTTATGTACCCAGGTACAGTTATTTTGGTGCTGATCTACAGAAATTTGAAATTGATTTGTGAAATCGAATCAATAAGTTGGCAAAGCTATACGTCATCCTGAACAATTAATCATAGCAGAGGAGGTGTTGAGACAGAATAAAGAAAAGCAGAGGTCGAGGGATTCCCTGGTCGAGGGATCTAAATAATTGGAAATGAGTTTCAGAGCATTTTGGACCTCCTTTGGAACTCTGGAAAGCCATGATTCTCATAACAAAATTGTACTTAATTTAATCATGACAGTGTGATTTGATGAGTCGAGTGGAACATCACCATGCCTTCTAAATAGACCCGTATATCCTATGAGGAATCTTTCATTATAAAATTAATTACTTTTATATATTATACTTCCTCATCCCAGATTCACATGTATTCTCCACCTTCTCACCGCCGTCGGTTTATAACAAGCTACATAATCTCCTGCCCGTGTCTTGGCGCAGATGGATCCACTGTTCGTCTGTCCCAAGCTTATAATGACGTCAAGTGTCAAAATATGAACTGTAATTTTAGATTTTCTGGCGTAAGTTGGACATTTTGGACAATGGTGATGCGCAGAAGCCAAAAAGAAATAAATATTTGAAGAGGGAGTCGAATAATTCCGTCTGATTCAGTCCTAGTACCATAATTCACCAGCTGTGATTCACTGAATCTAATTTCTCAATTAAATAAATAAATAAAAGCCATCAAAATTTAATTTAATTCCATAAAATCACTGCCAAAAGAAGAAGCCAGATTCCGGTTCGTCATGGGATATACTAAATACATGACAATTTTTACAACTTCGTTGTTATTTTATTTTCCTGGCAGTGTTTTGTACCGTCGTTAATACCTTCCCCCCGATCGGGTGCAGTCACTTAAACTTGTATGCTTCCGTTAAAACCTCAGACAATGAAGGTTTATAAAAATGGGTCAATAAATTTCGACTATTCAGCGGTACGGAGAGATAAGAAAGAATTTCTGTTCTTCTGCAAAATGGGTTATTTCTGTTATCCAATTTCCTCATTGGGGAGAATAGTTGTAGGCTTTCAGTGAGTTTGGTTGGAATTGGTCGATTGCGGAGGTTGGTGATGTGAGAGCACGCAGGCGGTAGGCCTAAGCAGGTGGGGCGCGGATTCTTATCGTGCGCAGGTCATGACCCCCACAAGGATTTTGTTGTTTGCATCAACTCGGCTAAGCCCTACGCTTTCAACTCTGCTGCCCAAATCATGCCCCTCGTCTTCGCCTTCCCCGGGAGGTTGATCAAGCATGGTTTATTACACAGTAACTTGGATTCACTTAAAACACATTCACTTTAATACAGAGTTTGACGGTCTTTACAACTTCATTATTCTATTTTTTATTTCTGGGTAATAGATATTACGATGTAACGCCCTCCAATAATCTTTGGATATGTTTGTTTAAAAAAATATAAAAAGAAATAGCTAGGGGTCTGTTGATGTTAATCCGAAACAGAGAAGTGGGAGAGAGAGAGAGAGAGAGAGAGAGAGAGAGAGAGAGAGAGAGAGAGAGAATGATGATAACGAAACTTGTCTGATTAATCTGTGCTAACTGCTAAGTTGGGAGCCATGCAAGCCGTTGGATCTTCGATCATCAAGATCAGCAGGCAGTAGGTGTATCATAGGATGCTCGATTGATTCCGTGGGGGCAGTGGCTCCTACTACAAGTATGGTCATTACCAGCCAGGGCCCCACAAAATGGAGTTACTGTGGGGCCCGGGAGTGAAGCTGAACCCGAGGCCACAACATAGTTCGACAATAAAGATTAAAGAGGTCAATGGTCATAGTCATTAGTCTGTACAAATCTGGACAATAACAATTCTTCCTCTGTGGCCAAGCCCCTCAACTGAAATCTTTTGTCTTCTTATAAGAGTGCAACATTCATGCAACATTCTTACCAACGGTTCAAGCCAATTTGGACAAGTTTCGACACACAAAGTTTGCCTAAGGTAAAACTAGCTTTCAAGTCAATTACAATGTCTCTAATAGAATAAGTTGTCATGTTCAGAGATTTAAGGTACAACTGATATGGGTAGGCAAAAACCATACATAACTAGGATTTGAATTGGAACCGACTTATCAATCTTGGTTTGATTCGATTCTTACCATATAGTAACCAAACACTTTATAGATGCAATAGAATCATTTGATTCACGATTTTTAATGTCAAAAACCACAAAACTGAATTGAACCGTTAATTAAAAAATTTGACTCAAATATGATTTAGAATTGACTCAAATTCAAAATAATTAATAATTCTGTCTAAAAACGACCTAAAATTAGAAAAAATTGATCCCAAATTCAGACTTACTTTTGCTCAATTGTGAGTAAAATCGTAAAAATTAATTTAGTTCAGTTAGATTAGGAGACTTGGCAATTCTAATTCTATAGTCTTCAAAGTTGACTGAACCGACTCGTGTTTAGAGTAATTTTATCACCAATAACACTTTGAATACCTTATGCTTTCTCTACGTTGATGTCCCTCGCTTTACATGAGATGTTGCCTAGGGGTCGCGAGTCCTCTTTAGGTCCGATCTGTAAGTAGTGATATATGTAGGACTGTGTCCCCACAACTGGTGAAGAGTTGTATTATGGACCGTCCATGGTGGGCATCAGGGTGACAGGATTGAGTTAACTTTTTGGGAGGAATGATTGGATCGTATGGGGGTGCACTCGATCACATCTTAAGCCATCAACTAGGCGATGCTAATTTTTATGATGTCCTCCTCTTTAATGGCCCTTCCCACATCGACACCTTTTTCCAAATTAACGTGGGCCCACTAAGTTGAATCGGCGTGTGGTGACAGAACAAAAAACAAGCTATTGTACCACGTGGAGTATGGGTCCCATCACTGGACGCATTTAACAGACGGGCCCCTCTCTTTCCAAACTGACGTGGATAATTCCAAAATAGCATTCACCATCTCGTTTGATATTACATTTTTTGCTATCCAATTCAGGCTAAATATATAAATAAAACAGACCCGGTTCTGCCAAACCCAAATTCAAATAAATAAATTAAAATTAAAATTAATACAAAATAAATACCAAAGAAGGCAAGCAATGGCCATCAGTCCGCGTCTACAAAATAAGCAGAAAGATTAATTATTATCATAATACAAATGGAAGTTAGAACACTCTCTATCACTACGCGCCTTTAGGAGAGTGGAACTCACTTTCTTAGAATGAAAATAAACATTAAACATTAATTTGAAGACAGTTTTACGTACATGATTGTGATGGCGTCATCCGGTCTCACCATGCACCGTCGGGGCTTTGAAATGAAGACGAAATGAAATACAAATGCACATTCAAATGCAGCTCCTTCAAAAAGAAGAGGCTATATATACATCCACCGTTTCCAATCCCAGACTGTCTCTGAGTTGCTTACTATAATATATTTCTTTGTTTATGATGATTAGGGTAGTAGTTTAATCAACCACTTATATTGTACAGTAGATTTTTCTCTCCCCGGGGCCGCCCGGAAATACCCTTTCCTGGCCAGATTCTTATAGCATGTTATATTTATGGCCAAGGGACGGAGATTGACATCAAGCCGTAGCGAGCGACTGCTCGGAGCAAACAGTTATGGTAACAGCATGATTTCCGCGGGCGAGAGCTCACCGGAGCTCGGAGAAGAAGATGTTTGGTCAATGGTTGACAGTATTGCCAGCGGCGAGGACTTCCCAAACGGTAATTCAATTTCGAATCCGTATCTTAATGAGGAGAGTAGTGGTATGAGTATTTTTAATAGGAGGCGCCGGAGAATATCCGGCGGAGATCGCCACGTTGGAGGTCTTTCGATGGCGTTTGAAAATTCCGGAAGTGGGGCGTCGTCGAGGATCGTTCATCAGTTTAGGGGAAACAACATCGAACCGTCACCTCGCAGCCACCACATGGCAGCATCGGCGCCGGTAAATGTGCCGGATTGGAGTAAGATTCTGAGGATGGACTCAATCGAATCGCTGCATGAAATTGACGACGGTGTGGAAAACGATGAATCGGAGATGGTACCTCCGCATGAGTATTTGGCCCGGAGCAGGAAGACGGCAGCGACTTCGGTTTTTGAAGGAGTCGGCCGGACCTTGAAGGGGCGTGATATGAGCCGGGTTCGAGATGCCGTCTGGAGTCAGACCGGCTTTGATGGCTAAGCATTGATTTGGTAGTTTTGGGGCTTAAAAGGACGTTATTTAATTCATGTGTAGCGGGCAATGATTAACTCGGCTGGGGCGAGTTAACTCGGCAGTCGAGTGAGCCCGTGGTAGTCACCAAATTGTTTTTGTGATATAAATTTCAAGCTTATTAAAAAATGGGTAATTTGTTATGAAAGAAACGGAAAATGGGTAGGCATTATTTGAAGAAAAAATTGGGTGGCCATCAGCTCATGGTCATTTCCATGAGCACCAGCATTGAATATGAGCTAAACATGGAAAGGTGGCAGAGGGTGAGTGTTTTGCTTTTTAGAAAACGAAAGTTGAGAGAAAGGCTAAGAAATCAAACATCAAGTAAACGAATGGACAAAAGAGAGTGGGGCCAGATGCTTTTAATGGAAGGTGACGGATGAGAAGGGAGAGGCTTGGCCCATTGCTCAATCGACCTAAGAAAAGAGACTCAAGCCATGTTGGATATTCTTCTTTTCTCGGCCTTTTCTCTTCCACCATTCATTTCATTCTAAATTCGAACTTCTGCTTACATTTCTTGTGGTTGTGTTTCATATCATCCCGGATTGGCTCGAGCAAGACCTGCCAAAACCCAGCCTAAACTTTTAGGCTTAGCTATTGTTTTAAAACTAGTAATGCTAAGTTTGTATATTTCTTGTTGTTGACAATTGAACACTAATAATCACAAAAAAAAAAAAAAAATCGAAAAATAGAGACTCACAATTTACATAGAATTTTTTTTTGGGAAAAAATCACATACATATGAAAAATTCAATATTAGAAATCAAAATACAATGAATTTTACAATTCCAGTATCAATAAGTAAAAAAAAAAAAACATAAAATTCTAATATAAATATACGAGTCAGATCTGATCCAACTAGAATTCGAGTCATACCAAATTTTAACATTTTGATTACAACTACTGTAAACATCAAACTCTAACACTTGTTTTACTGCTACGTAATGATATAGTTATAGGGTGGGAGAAAGAAATAGCTAAACACAAAAGTGTGTTCTAGATTAAAGAAGAGATGGATGGTAATAAATGAAGAGAGGGTGATTGGAATGAGAATCAGCAGCGCACGTGAGGATGGCTTCTAAGCTTTATTTTTTATATGCGCTTTGTCTGGGTAATAGGGGGTCTAAGGTACAGATTCAATTGAATGAACACGCCAGTTTTTCCATTTCTTATTCCCTAATCATATACCCTGCCCATTAGTTTCGCAATTAAGGTATTCATAGTTGACTCTCTCTCTCTCTCTCTCTCTCTCTCTCGACTCCTCAATCAAAGTGCTATTTATGTATGAATACCACACACAAATGCAACCATCATTTTTTTAATCAACACCGATAGAAAAACAAGAACTGTGTCACGTCAAATTACCTAACAAATTTAATTAAATATTGAAGTTATCACTCTAACTTATTCAATCATTGGTGACTAAACAATTGTGAACAAAAAATGAATAAAATTTCATTGAGTTTTCCTTCGCAATAAGAAAAGAAAGAACTCGAATTAAAAAATGGGCTAGATGGAACCCTAGATGACTAACTTAGCTCATGATACAAATAAACGATGCAGATCAAATAAAGCATAATTTAATTTGAGAATCACCAATAAAAGAAAAGAAAGAGAGAAGATCAAAAGAAGCAAAGACAAAAGAGAGAGCCAATCTATAAAGCATTGTTATACACTCGGTGACATGTTCTCAAGATACGACCACTTCAAATCCTAACCTTAAGAACGGCTTCCGAACTCCCTCTTCATGCTTTTCCACGTTATGAATGTCGTTGACGATTTGTATTTAAAGAGCCAAGATCTTATCTTTGCAATTGGCTTTGGATGAATAAAAATATGAATAAAAATATCAATCGAATATATGACAAGGTTGCGTCAAACAGGATATGGTGCCTAGAGCATGCTTTATACAGTAATTATTGTGATGGTGCAACTCTCAGCAGCTTTATTGTTTTGATTATTAATGGTTTAAAATGAAAAATTTCTATTAAAATGAGATTATTATTACTCTTCATGGAAATACTCTTGTCAAAAGGTCATCAAGAGATTTGGGAAATGGACAGCTCGAAACCTTATCATGCACCTATGAGTACTTTTAAAATATTAGATAATAATGAGAATGGTAAAAATGTGGACATAAAGAGATGTTGATGGATGATTGATTCCTTAGTAGATCGAATATCTTTTTTTTAGTGTTTGTCTATGTGCTCATTTTCAAACTTATCCAAAGGAGTCCAAGTTAAATATTGTGAGAAAGATATTTAAATACCTAAGTTGGACAAGTGAGGTAATATAACACCCGGTTTTATGGGTTTTGGATTTTTTTTCGCTGCACAGTGGTATTTCGTAAATATAGTAAATTAGGCCCGTTTTATGAACGAAAAGTTTTATTAGAGCCCTAGTAACAAATTGAAATTTTTTGTGAAATAAGGAGATTTGGAGAAACCGAATCGATAGTTAGATAACGAGATAAATATAAAATCAAATGGAGGAGTAAATTGGTAATTTGACAAGTTTAATTGTTAATAAATCACACAAATCCCTTTCCCCTTCAACACTTACATGAATTTTCTTCCCTCCCAAGCTTTCTGGCTATTTCTTTGCTTCTAGACGATGATTTCCCTCACGCCGGTTCTCCTTCACTCCGATCATCGATTCTCCTTCACATTTTATTCCCCAATCGACGTCTTAGGTAAGATTCTATGCTCTTGGACGGTCGGTTGTTGATTTCTAGGGTTTAAACGGTTAGGGTTTTGTTTAGGGTTTTGTGAAAACGATGGATTATGTTAGAAACGGTTAGGTTTACCCTATTTACAACCCTAATAGACGTATTGATGATTATTGGACGTAGTAAGGCGATGTTAATGGTTGGATTGGAAATTTGGTGGTTGGAAAACTAGTAAAACTTCATTAATGGAGGTTTAGAAAATGTGAACACAAGTTGTTCGATAAAATACTCGAGAAAAGTAAATTAGAGTTTTAAGAAATTTTCTTAGAAGTTTCGACTAGAATTGTGATTCGGTTGTTAGGATGGATTATTAACGACCACTGTGCAATGCTCTAGGTGAACAAAGCTCACGGACGGAGCTTGGTGTACTAAGGACCTGAGGTAAGTTTTCGTGACTCGCTTGGCCGATTGGCCTACATCATAAGATTAGTTGTTCATTGAGGACTTAGAGATTTTATTGCTTTAGTGTAGGTTGGATGGGTAGTTTAGGTTAATTGTGATGCTAGAATGTTTTTCTAGATTTCATGTATTGTTTTATGCTTTCTTACGTTTAATGTATCGTACATGTCCATGTATCACATTTTTCGGAAAAGCATGAAAAATGATCTTTCGCATATGTTTTCATGAAAAGGGAAAACGAAAAGGAAAAATGAAAAGGAAAACGAAAAGAGAACGAAAGGAAAACGAAAAGGGAAAACGAAAAGGAAAAATGAAAAAGAAAACGAAAAGGAAAACGAAAAGGAAAATGAAAAGGAAAACAAAAAGGAAAAAGAAAAGGAAGATGACTGATGAAAATGTATAAATGACGAAAAGGATAAAAAATATCACGGTTTTATGAACTACATATGCATAGCATGCATTGTCATTTACGTAGATTTACTGAGCTTTTAGCTCATAAAATGTCTCTATGATGTAGGTAATATCGAGAAAGGTGAGGATGATCCTCGGTGTACGTAATATCGAGAAAGGTGAGGATGATCCTCCTCTACAAGATGAACGCACGAGTTAAGGGAGGATGCCCGTGGGAGTGCGCTGAGCAGTCGAGGCGAATTTTGACCCGTGAGAGGAAATAGTTAAGTATGTTGAAGTTCTACGTATGTTAGCTAAAAACAGTTTGATAAATGTATAAGAGGGTTTAGGTCGGGCTAATGGGTGATTAGCTAGAAAGATACTGATGTTTTGATGTTTTATAGATGATTTTATAGATAGATGTTTCTTTTGGATATTGATGAACTAGGTTGATTTGATACTTGAAATGCATTAAATTTTTATGAATTAAGTCGGTTTAGATGATTTCATGGATAGTGGTGTTTTAGTAATAATTGGTGCAAAAGAGAAATGAGGGGAGGCTGTAACACCGAGTTTTTCGAGTTTTACGCTCCAAGGGTATTTTCGTAAATAAGGAATATAGGACCATCTAACGAGCATGAGGTGTATTTAGTGTCCTAAGGGTTTATGGGAATTTTTAGAAGAATAAGTAAATTTTTAGAAAAACTATATCGATAGTGTAACGTTATAGTTCCGTTTTTAGCCCTATAATGTTTTAATTCATAAAAAATAGTAAACAAGGTACAATTTGCGAACGGTTAGCCTCGTTAGAACCCTAAGAATAAGTTGGAATATTTGGAGGAATAAGAGAGTTTCGTAAAAACCAAACCGATAACGGAATAGTGAACGAATTAAAGGAATTGAACTAAGGGCAAAATGGTAATTTAGGAAGTCAAAATTTTATAAAACCTAAACTCCTCCTTTTTCCTTTCATTTTCCCTCCTCTCCAATGTGAGCCCCTCACGATTTTCTTCCCTCCTTCACCGTCCCTCCAACGATCGATCCTCTCCTTCTATTCCAGTGTTTTCTCTACGAGTTTTCTTCTCCAAATCAACGCTCTAGGTAAGTTCTACTGCTTTGGCATAGTTTAGTTGATGTTTTAAGGTTGGTTGTGATTTAGGGTTTAGTGTAAAATTTCTAGATTTATGATAAATCGAAAGGGTAGCGATTTTGTAGCTCATTGACGATGTTTTGGTTGTTATTTAGGTTGGTAGAGTGAATTAATGGTGTGGGTGAATATTTATGGTTAGGTTTTGGTGGTTGGAGGTTAGTAAAACACCATTAATGAAGTTAAGTAGTTGGTGAGCGCATTGTGCTCGACGAAATGCCCGAATGAAATGAATATGAGTTTTAAGAAAAATAGTCTTAGCTCGGGTTTTGGTTTAGTTTTGAAATTTACGAATTAGAATCGATACTAATGACATGTTACGAAAATGTCTTAGGTGACCCAAGCTCTCAAAGGACGGTGCTCGGCATAGTTAGGACTCCAGGTAAGTGGTGTTAGGTTTCCGGCTCCTAAAGCCCTACATTATGTCGATGTTAGGAACTAAATATCTTAATGATGTTTTCATGATTTTGGGATTCTAAAGAGTCGGGTAGACTAGGACGTTTCCTATGAGTAGTTGGTTAGGTTCGTTTATACACGTTATGAATGTTTGAATGATTGATTTGTAGTACTATTCCTCATGTATCATGTTTGCTCTTTTAAGATTTAATGATATGTTTGTGCATTCACGTTTTCAAGTAAACGAAGTAAAGTATTGTAAAGTCGGAGGATGAGTAGGGCACAGTGTACATTAATGGCAACTCATGGCACGATATTACGTTAATGGCAACTCATGGCACGGTATACGTAATGGCAACTCATGGTACTATTACGTTAATGGCAACTCATGGCACGGTATTACGTTAATGGCAACTCATGGCACGGTATTACGTTAATGGCAACTCATGGCACGGTATTACGTTAATGGCAACTCATGGCACGGTATTACGTTAATGGCAACTCATGGCACGGTATTACGTTAATGGCAACTCATGGCACGGTATTACGTTAATGGCAACTCATGGCACGGTATTACGTTAATGGCAACTCATGGCACGGTATTACGTTAATGGCAACTCATGGCACGGTATTACGTTAATGGCAACTCATGGCACGGTATTACGTTAATGGCAACTCATGGCACGGTATTACGTTAATGGCAACTCATGGCACGGTATTACGTTAATGGCAACTCATGGCACGGTATTACGTTAATGGCAACTCATGGCACGGTATTACGTTAATGGCAACTCATGGCACGGTATTACGTTAATGGCAACTCATGGCACGGTATTACGTTAATGGCAACTCATGGCACGGTATTACGTTAATGGCAACTCATGGCACGGTATTACGTTAATGGCAACTCATGGCACGGTATTACGTTAATGGCAACTCATGGCACGGTATTACGTTAATGGCAACTCATGGCACGGTATTACGTTAATGGCAACTCATGGCACGGTATTACGTTAATGGCAACTCATGGCACGGTATTACGTTAATGGCAACTCATGGCACGGTATTACGTTAATGGCAACTCATGGCACGGTATTACGTTAATGGCAACTCATGGCACGGTATTACGTTAATGGCAACTCATGGCACGGTATTACGTTAATGGCAACTCATGGCACGGTATTACGTTAATGGCAACTCATGGCACGGTATTACGTTAATGGCAACTCATGGCACGGTATTACGTTAATGGCAACTCATGGCACGGTATTACGTTAATGGCAACTCATGGCACGATATTACGTTAATGGCAACTCATGGCACGGTATTACGTTAATGGCAACTCATGGAAAGTGTTTTGGTCTACAGGGTAGACGAGGTGGTACTTGTGCCTACTCATGCCTAATGATATATATGTATAAGCTATGTGAAGTGAATAAATGATATATGTACATGTTTTGAAAAACCATGCATTATGTATACTCATGTCTTAGTGCACCTCTTTACTAAGCATTAGGCTTAATGTGTTTATCGTATGTTGTAGGTGACGATAACTAAGGTGAGGAACTTCCTCCTGATGATCAGGCATAGGTGGTCAATGGGCGGAGCTCGTGGCGACGGGATGTGTTTTGGCTAGGTGCGATGACCCGTGGGAGTGCTCTGAGTCGTTTTGTGGTAATTGGTTGTGAATTAAAAGAATATAGGTTGTTTAAAAGATTTTAGGGTGTATAGAAAAGTTTGACACTTTGATGATTACAGTGGATAATGGTTTGGAGTAAAGTGTTGTTTTGAATGATTTGGTAAATGAATTCGTTTTGGAAAAGATTCAAGGATTCAATTGTTTATGGTGATGTTGGTTTGTGGATTTGGTTGGAATGCGTTTGATGATTTTAGGTGTTAAATGGTAGGGATACTTTCGGGTTTTAGAATGATCCATGCGGTTTATTTTCATGAGTTTTAAACATAGATTTGGGTATGTTTTGAGTCGTCTTTTGTTGGGAGTTTGAAGTATGGTGAGTCTAATGTGGTTGGAAATGTTTTTGGAAGGTTTAAGGTGAAGAGGAGATGTTAAAAAGGGAAAAATTTGGCTAAGTCTAGAAAAGGAGGGAGAAGGGCGCAGGTGGGTGCGCGGCCAGGCGCTGGTGCGCGCTGGCCAGGCTCGCGAGCCAGGAGGGTGTTCTGGCGAACAATCGCCCCGGGTGGCGATTGTTCGCCACCCCCTCTGGAATTTGGTTGCCAATTCCAGAGGAGGTGGTGATCGTTCGCCACTCGTGGCGAACGATCGCCTCGGTCGCATGCCGTGCGTGCGTGCGTGCTGGGCGTTAGGCGATCGCTGGGCGTTAGGCGATCGCCTGGGCGATCATACGTGGCGAACGATCGCCCCAAATTGGGCGATCGATCGCCCCTCGTTTGTTTTCTTTTTTTTTTTTGGCAACAGATCGCCAGTAAGGAGGGGCGATCAGTCGCCCCTCCTTTGGCTGGCAGTTGACGATTTTTGCCCCCTGTATGTTATTGATTTTGTTTATTGGGTTTTAGTTTATTTAAAGTGTTAACGGAAGTGTTTGTAAAAAAAAATAAAGAAGAAAATACTTGTATTCCAAAATTAAGCAGGCTAAGTTAGAAGTAAGTTATGGTTAGGCCGTGACGGCCCTGACCGGGTTGGGGTTGTTACAACTATGGTATCAAAGTGATTGAGTTTTAAAAGCGATTCTGAGGATTGCCTGCCAAAACACATCGCCGCACGGGAACTCTCCATCGACTGTAAGTGTTTAAGTTTAAGTATGATTCCTAGATATTTATATTGTTGTATTGTCTAATGTGTCTAGGAAGGAGAAAATGCCGAGAGCACCCAGACGATGAGATTCCTAATAACCAACTAATGGAAATAGTGTGTCAACAGTCCGAACAAATAGGAATCTTACTCAACAGGGATGGAAACAGTGGTGGACAGGGTAGCAATTCCCGGGAACTAAGTGGAGAGAGGTTCAGACGGATTAGGCCCCCAACTTTCGATGGACAGTCCTCGGATCCCACTAGTGCCAAAGAGTGGATCCGCAAACTTGAAAGTATGTTCACTTATGCGAAGGTAGAGGAAGCGGACAAAGTAACGTGTGCGGTGTTTAACCTGGAGAAGGATGCCGTGTTCTGGTGGGATTCAGTTATGGTCACTACCGATGTAGGGGTCATGACATGGCAGAGGTTCAAGACAATATTCTACAACAAGTATTTCAACCGTGCACTTCGAGCCAACAAGAGGGCCGAGTTCTCTCAGCTACGCCAGACAGGATCTGTGGCCGAGTATGTGCGCAGGTTTGAATCATTGTCCAGATATGCATGTATGATGGTCAGCGATGAAGAAGATAAAATATACCAGTTTGTCCAAGGTTTGAAATTGGAGATCTTGAAAGGAGGGAAGACGGCAGAAGTTGAGGATATGCCGTATCATCGAGTTGTAGCCAAGGCCCTCGAGCTTGATGACATTGAAATGAAATTGCAGCGACAAAGAGAAGTGTCGAGGAGGTTTATTAGAGAAGTACAGCCACAGCAGAACCGAGGTTGGCAGCCACAACCACAACGTGGTGTCAAACGGGTGAATGAGACGCCTAGAGCTCAAGACAAGGGCAAACGCCCACAAGGGGCACCACCAGCTCCTTTGTGCGCTATCTGTCAGAAATATCATCAAGGTGATTGTAAGTTGTATACAGGCCGATGCTTCAGGTATGATAAGGTGTGGCATAAGGCTGTAGATTGTCCTGGATCGGCCAAGAGACCCCCAAGTGGTCCTTCTAGGATCTTTGCTCTTATTGAAGACGAGGAAGCTGCTCAGCCTTCAGTGGTGTCAGGTATTGTTCTGGTTTGTGGACATGCAGCTCACGTTTTAATTGACACGGGGGCAACCCACTCATTCATAGCACAATATTATATATCTAAGTGGAAACTACATTCCGCCCCAGCTGATCGTAGTTATAGTGTCATGTTGCCCTCCGGGGAGCTTTTATGTTCCGATCAAGCAATACAGGGAGAGGTTATATCTATTGGTGGTCGGCAGCTTTATGCGAACCTGATCGTCATATGTATGAAGGGGTACGATGTAATCTTGGGCATGGATTGGTTGTTTTGGCATTATGCCGCAATCAATTGCCGGTGGGGTGTGGTAGGTTTTAGACCCCCAAATGGGGAGAATTATTTCTTTTGAGAGACCCTCCGTTCGAGTAGGATGCCTCTAGTAACGTCGATGTGTGCTCTGTACTCGATAAAACCTAGATGTTTCAGTTTTATAGCGAGTATTGTGGATGTAAGAATACAAGGTGAAGTCAAGCTATGCGGCATTCCGGCAGTTGATAATCTTAAGGAAGTGTTCCTAGACGAGTTGCCTAACTTGCCCGTGAATGCCCTATACTCGATGAAGAATGGATGTTACGGATTTATAGCCAGTGTTGAGGATGTAAGCATGCGAAGTGAGTTGAAGTTGTGTGACATTCCAATAGTTAAGGATTTTACAGAAGTGTTTCTGGACGAGTTGCCCGGCTTGCCTCCAGATCGAGAAATAGAGTTTACTATCGAGATTATTCCTGGTGCAGCGCCAGTGTCTAAGAATCCTTATAGAATGGCACCGGTTGAACTAAAAGAGTTGTACATTCAGCTGAAAGAGCTAACAGACAAGGGTTTTGTACGACCGAGTGTTTCTCCTTGGGGCGCTCCGGTCTTATTCGTAAAGAAGAAAGATGGTTTCTTAAGAATGTGTGTGGATTACCGAGAGTTGAATATGTGACGACCCCAACCCGATCAGGGCCGCCACGGACTAGCCGTGACATAACCATTTCCTAAGCCCTCGTATTTTCTCATAAACTTTTTTCATTTTTACTTAACACTTTAAAAGAAAACTAACTTAGACAATTGACCCACCTCTAACGACCTTTAAGGTCTAACTTTGACTTAAACATTTGACTTAAACATTTTGAGCATAAAACTTTTTGACTTTTAAAACATTTAGAACTAGACTAAAACCATTACTAACTTAAAACAATTAACACTTAAAGTAAGATCAATTAAAACAAAACACTAATATAACCTACAATTTTGGACAAATTCAAGAAATCGAACTGCGTGGATCGCTCTAAAAATCGAGCGTATCCATACCTGTTTTAAAATGACCATATATTTAAAAATACCCAAACAGTTCCAGTATATTCTCCAAAATAAAGACTTCACATTTTAAAAATCTACTACCACTACATATACATCATTCTAAATAATCTACTACCACTATATATACATCAAAACTCAACCTTTCATACGTTTTTCTATCAAATCATCCGATCCACATACTTAAGCACTCTCATACTTTCACAAACAAATCCCAATCAAATCCTCAAAACAAACATCGAGCATAAACACGAAATTCCCTAGAACATCACCAAAGACATACATTAGCCAATCATTAAAATAGCTACATCCATTATAAAATTTCCTGAACATTAACTTAACTATACGCCCTAAAATCCATCATCTTTCTAACCCACCAAAAGCTAACTCACATCATTCGACATACATCATTCAAGCCATCGGATCATCAAGCCAAACACACCCCCGTCGCCAACGAGCACCATCCGTCGACCACCTGTTCATTGTCATCAAGAGAAGCTCTCACTTTCACACCTGTCACCTACATCTACAATAACTACATTAAGGCCTAATGCTAGTAAGGAGCGTGCTAAACATGACATTTCTATATATGCATGACATTTATAAAACATTTTCGTTTCATTTCTTTTAAACCGTTTTCTTGCCCCGTAGTAACTTCATGACTTGCCCCGTTAGTACATTCATGACTTGCCCGTGTAGTACATTGGTAACTTGCCCGTAGTACATTGTGACTTGCCCCGTAGTCATCATCTTCATCATATCATTCATCATTCATCATTCATCATTCATCATTCATCATCATCATTCATCATCATCATTCATCATTCATCATTCATCATCATCATTCATCATCATCATTCATCATCATCATTCATCATCATCATTCATCATTCATCATTCATCATCATCATTCATCATTCATCATCATCATTCATCATCATCATTCATCATTCATCATCATCATTCATCATCATCATTCATCATTCATCATTCATCATTCATCATTCATCATCATCATTCATCATTCATCATTCATCATTCATCATTCATCATTCATCATCATCATTCATCATCATCATTCATCATTCATCATTCATCATTCATCATTCATCATCATCATTCATCATTCATCATCATCATTCATCATTCATCATTCATCATCATCATTCATCATCATCATTCATCATTCATCATTCATCATCATCATTCATCATCATCATTCATCATCATCATTCATCATTCATCATCATCATTCATCATTCATCATTCATCATTCATCATCATCATTCATCATCATCATTCATCATTCATCATCATCATTCATCATTCATCATTCATCATTCATCATCATCATTCATCATCATCATTCATCATCATCATTCATCATTCATCATCATCATTCATCATCATCATTCATCATTCATCATCATCATTCATCATTCATCATCATCATTCATCATTCATCATCATCATTCATCATTCATCATTCATCATCATCATTCATCATTCATCATTCATCATCATCATTCATCATTCATCATTCATCATCATCATTCATCATTCATCATCATCATTCATCATCATCATTCATCATTCATCATTCATCATCATCATTCATCATTCATCATTCATCATTCATCATCATCATTCATCATCATCATTCATCATCATCATTCATCATCATCATTCATCATCATCATTCATCATCATCATTCATCATTCATCATCATCATTCATCATCATCATTCATCATTCATCAATAGTTCGTATGCACTTTTGGAGAAAACATGATGCATGAGGAGACATACACATAAGGAAAACCTATCACATGAGCACTAACATACACGTAAGGAAAACTTATCGAATGAACGCTACCTAAATCGCTAAGGCACTACTTAACTACCCGTCGTTCCTTAGCTATCCGTATGACCACTTTCTTCATAACATTCAACATTTTCAACATTATACGACGTAGGGCCTTAATGGCCGGAAAGCCTAACGCTCACTTACCTGGCGTCTCGTAGCACGCCGTGCACCGTCCTTGAAGTCGTCTCCACCTAAGGCATTTCATAAATAAAGGACATTAAAATCGATCCTAATTAAACTGATTTCAACTAACTAATAATCTCCTAATTAAGGAAATTCTTTCCTAAAACTTCCATTTTCTCATTCGGGCATAACTAAACTCTCATTTTGTGTGTAAACATCTTTAACTACTATTTCTAGCTTAATCCAATTAAAACCTAATTAAATGGGCCACTAATTTGGGTTCGGTAAAAACCGACCTAAAACTTCGAACGCGCGTAACTTTCTCGTTGGTTATCGGAATCGAACAATTCCAGCGGCCACGTACTCCTCTAATAACCTATTTTAATCTGCCAAAGGGATTTTAAACAAATGACCGGAGCTAGGTCAATTTATCAAAAACCCGAAACTGCCCTTACCCGGAAAATCCCCCTTTTTGATTTTTCATCAAATTCCATCAATTTCTTCACCAATCTATCCTCCTAACATCCAATTAACATAAACTAACCTAAAATCAAAGTTCCAATAAGCAAAACCCGAGTTGCCCTAATCGGGCATTCACTGTTTTATGCTCAATTCGAGCACTCCACGGCCGAGCAACAATAGCCGGCCCCAGGGTTGGCAAACCCACGCCGGAAGTGACCTAAAACGGCCGGCGATCGGAGCTCAATCGAGCTCGTCACGCACAACCCAAAACCAAACCGAAACAGAGGAGGAAAACGAGCATACCGGTCGGGTTTGTGCGTGAAAACGGTCGGAAATGGCGGCCCGGGAGTCGCCGACGATGTCTGGCCGGAAAACGTCGAGGTTGGATGTCGGCGTTCGTCGGAGGAGTTGCCGCTGTTCTTCGCTTGCGTAGCTCGGGCTCGAGCTCGAGCGTAAAAACGACAGAATGGTTTTTAACCATTCTGTTGTTTTTAATAATTATTATTAATAATAATAATTATAATAATAATAATAATAATAATCCTAATTTCTATTAAAACATTAATATACCGTTTCGCTCTTCCGTAAATCCCGTTAAATCCTGTATATCTCCACAATTTCCAATTTAATCTTAGAGTTCAAACAAAACTCACCGTTTCCAAAACGGACTTACTTTGCTATTTTTACAAATTGATACATTAAAAGGTTAAAACGGGAACTCTAGTATTACTCTTCTCGATTTGGGTTTCTAAAATTTTACTTATTCTTCTACAAATTCCCGTAAATTTCTAGGGTCCTAATAAAACTATTCGCTCGCAAAACGGACCGAATTTACTTATTTACCAAAATAGCTTTGGAGCAGAAACCCGAAAACTCGGGTGTTACAGAATAAATTAACCATCAGAAATAAGTATCCACTACCGAGGATTAATGACCTGTTCGATCAGTTGCATGGGGCCAGTGTGTTCTCGAAGATTGATTTGCGGTCAGGGTACCACCAATTGAAGATTAAGGCCGAGGATATACCAAAAACCGCTTTTAGAACACGTTATGGGCACTATGAATTTAGAGTTATGTCCTTCGGTCTGACGAATGCCCCGGTGGCTTTTATGGATCTCATGAACAGAGTATTTCGGGAGTTTCTGGATAAGTTCGTGATAGTGTTCATAGATGATATTCTGATATATTCCCGAAATGACGAAGAACATGCGAAGCACTTGAGGGCCGTGTTAGAGACGTTGAAGCAATACCAATTGTATGCTAAGTTTTCCAAGTGCGGATTTTGGCTGAATCAGGTGAACTTCTTAGGCCACGTAATTTCAAAAGAAGGAGTTTCGATAGATCCGACTAAGGTTCAAGCCATGAAGGAGTGGCCTCAGCCGAGGAATGCGAGTGAAGTACGAAGTTTTATTGGCTTGGCTGGGTATTATCGGAAGTTTATTGAAGGGTTTTCAATCATAGCCAAGCCCCTGACGAATTTAACAAAGAAGGAAGTGAAATACGTGTGGTCTAAGGCATGTGAGGAAGGTTTTCAGATTTTGATACAAAAGTTGACCACAACGTCATTGTTGATTCTGCCCGTGGAGAATGGAATGTTTAGTATCTATTGTGACGCGTCCAAAGTAGGATTGGGATGCGTATTGATGCAGGACGGAAAAGTAGTTGCCTACGCCTCTAGACAATTGAAGACTTATGAGCAGAACTATCCGACGCATGACTTAGAATTGGCAGTGGTAGTATTTGCGTTGAAGATATGGTGGCACTATCTTTACGGTCAAAAGTGCGAAGTGTTTTCAGACCATAAGAGTTTAAAGTATCTTTTTACGCAGAAAGATTTGAACATGAGACAAAGGAGATGGTTAGAATTTGTGAAGGATTACGACTTTGAAATCAAGTACCATCCAGGAAAGGCGAATACGGTGGCAGACGCGTTGAGTAGGATGCCTAAGACCAAGGAGTCAGTCGTTTAATGTATGCCAGCTTCATTAAAAAAGGAGATTCAGAGGCATAAACTCGAAGTAGTTTCAGAGCTTTTGGCCCTACTTGCTGACTTGACTATACGGCCTACTCTTTTGGACAAAATTAAGGAGGCTTAACAGATAGACTCGGAGGAAAAGGAAGCTATTGTGACCAAGTTGATCGATACGTCTTCCGAATTTAGTTATTCGGAGGATGGCATTTTGAAGTTTCGGAACCGTTGGTATGTTCCGAAGGATGAAGAGTTGAGGAAGTTAATTTTAGCAGAGGCCCACTCATAGTCGTTCTCAGTGTATTCGGGTAACACCAAGATGTACCGGGATCTGAAGGTGCTTTATTGGTGGCTGAATATGAAGCGTGATGTAGCCAGTTATGTACAGTCTTGCCTTGTCTGTCAACAAGTTAAGGCAGAACACCAGAGGCTTGGTGGGATGTTACAACCTCTATCGATTCCTGAGTGGAAATGGGATCACATTACAATGGACTTTGTAGTTGGATTGCCGAGGACAATAAAAGGGCATGACAGTATATGGTCGTAGTCGATAGATTGACGAAAACGGCTCATTTCCTTCCAGTAAAGATGACTTACACGATGAATCAGTTTGCAGAGTTATATGTCCAGGAGATTATAAAATTGCACGGGTTCCTGTGTCGATTGTTTCGGACCGAGATCCAAGATTTACTTCAAGATTTTGGAAAAGTTTACAAAGCGCTAAGGGTACTAAGTTAACTTTTAGCACGACTTTCCACCCACAGACTGACGGACAATCTGAAAGGACGATTCAGATACTTGAGGATATGCTGAGAGCGTGCGTGCTAGAGTTTCAAAAATCTTGGAGCCGATATTTGCCGTTGGTTGAATTTGCATAAAATAACAGTTATCAGTCCACGATTGGTATGGCTCCGTATGAAGCGCTGTATGGCAGAAAGTGTAGGTCGCCACTATATTGGGATGAAGTGGGTGAAGCTAAGTTGATTGGACCGGAAATTTTGCAACAGCTATCTGAGAAGGTTGCTCTGATCAGACAAAGAATGGAAACTGCACAGAGATCGCAAAAAGGCTATGCCGACTTACGGATGTTTTATTTTGAGTCTGACTAATTGAGATGACTATGAACGGTAAGAGAGGACAATCTATAAATGAAGAAATGTTGACACTGAGAAATGTGACGACTACTGATAACTGAATGAATGTATGAAATGAGAAATGCGACGGAATCGATAAAATGAATGAATGTGAACTGAGAAAGAAGAGGAATATTTGATAAATGAATGAATGTATGAACGAGAATGGAGACGGGGACTATCTGATAAATGACTTATGAATGTATGAACTGAAAAAGGAGGACGACTATCTGATAAATGAAGTAGGATGACTAAAAACTTTGAAGACTATTGATAATGAATGCAGTACGATACAATTAAATGGATCGAAGCACAGGATTTATGAAAAATTGCATATAATGTTCATACTGTCATTTACGTAGAATTACTGAGATTTATTCTCATAGGAGTCCTTATGGTGTAGTCGGGAACCCAGAAACAGTGAGGGGGGGGAAAAAAAAAAAGACGTTCATCTGTTCGATGATCACGTTGGTTTGAAGAAGGCGCCGTGGTGAGGCGTTGCGCATTTGGTTGCGATTTGAACGTGGGGAGTAGGTATAGGTTCTTGGGACACTATGAATTGTACAGATAGACTATTAGGATGTTTGGAATTGGTAGTTGATAGGATTATGTATTGACGGTTTGAAACTATTTTATAGACTGCTTTTGGAAAGTCTTTTATTTGAACATACTGAACTGCTTGGAGTTTTATTGGAAAACAAGAGGGAATGTTTCGTTTTTAAACGGATCCACGCAGTTTGTTTCGTGAAACGTTTTATATAGTCTTGAGCAGTTTCGAGTGAGGAGTATAGAGC